>JAQFVV010000182.1:1840061-2037763 GCA_028023455.1 Epiperipatus broadwayi | reverse complement strand
AGAAAGAATGGGTCCACAATTACATGCTTTACTTGTTTGTGTGTTGATAGAAAGGTAATACACACATTTAAACTATTTAATATTTAAATTTTCTGTTAAAAAGCAAAGTTATAATGCATACATATAGGCAATGTATGTGTAAATTATTTATTTGTTTTATATTTCAAATATTCAACATTTTAACTTTCTTTAAAACTAAGCTGTGCTTGAGCAATTCTAACATTTTATTCTATACTTCTATTTTGCTTTTCTTTAATTATAAGTGGGATTTAAAAGTTACAGATTTAATTAAATAATTGGGTTATAATTACTAAGCTAGCAATTATATTATTTAAGGTTAGTTTATGAATGATTTGAAAGAATGCAGGATGTGTGTACATTACATACAAAATTTTACATTTCCTAAATATTGAAAGAAAAGGAAGTATTAAATCTGTTAAATTATTTTTTTTGTACAATTGTTTGTTAAAAGAGGAAATCTGTTTAATCAGATATCGATCTTTGTAGTACATTTTTTGTAAATGATTGTCACTTTGGAAGCTTATAATGAGTCAGAACTATAATTTTTGAAATTGTCTTATCAAGATCTAAAGAAGGAAGCTCAAAGATTTGAAGTGTTACCTGGATGTTAAAAAGAAAGAAAAAACAAAAGAAAGGAAATAAGAATTGAGTCTATTTTTTTTTTTAAACAAAAGTGTCTGGAAAAAGGATTAAACTTTTCAGTTGAAAAATAATATAGTTGAAAATAAATTAGAGATCTAATTAAAACAAATTTGTCCAAAAATAGCAAGTGATGCTATCTCTGATTGGTTAAGTTAGCTAAAAATTGGATATAAAAAGCTGTTTTGAATTATTATTAAGATTATTATTATTGATTGATTCAGATTATTAAACTATCAAATTTGAATGTTGAAAATATAAGAAATGGCGGGCTAGAAAAATTATATGTATATTCCATTTGCCGGACCATCTGGAGGAAGCTGCACATCACATAGGAAGATGTGTCTAAAATAATATTCTACACCTTTCAACTGACCAGATAAATAAGATGTTTTTAATAGAAGGAAGAAAGCATTCACCTGCATTCAAAGAAGATGAATTAATCTACTGATAAATATTAATCATCAAGTCCAATTAATTGTTCCAACAACTGATTTTAAACTCAAGAAAATTTATAAATGTGAAAACAACTGCTGTATTTCATCCACATGCTTGACAGGAAGAGAAGAAAAATTAATATAATGATTTCCAAATTGTCCACTAAAGCAAATAACCTCAATAGAGTCATCATCATTAAATAGTTATACACCTCAAGAAAGAGATTGTTCCCACATAGTAGCTGCAGAAATATAGACAAGTTTGAACCCTTGGAAATTCGCCACAAACAAAAGATCGATAATATGACTTTTTATATCTATTTTCTTTATGATATCAGTCTTAAGAAACATTTTAGCGATAAAGTGGTATATTTTATTTAAAGAACTTTTAAAGACTATTCAGATCGATTAAAACAAGAATGTCTTACTAATAATAACTTTGAGCTTCATAAATGATCTTGAAAGTATGAAAATTATTTGTTTATTAGTTTTACAATATTAATGTGTAAAACAATTTTTTTTTAATGGTGTTATGATTTTAGTTTTAACTGATATATTATTATTATTTTGGTTTTTAATAATATTTTGTTATTATGGGATAAAACACGCACATACATAATGATATTTTTATATGTGTATAATTGGGAGTGAATGAGAAATAATGAGTAGTATTAGAATATTAGATTATTTTGTTTCAAGTTCAGTATAGATTTCAGCGCTTGGAAGGGAGGGGGGAGAAAATAATTTAAAACTTGTTTCTAAAACTTGCTCTTTCAATTTTACTAACATTTTTTTTTTATTCTATTTACATGTTAGATTTTTAAAGTATGTGTGCCAATGAGCAGATAATATTTTTTTTTTAAATACTTTTCTCATGGAGTGAAAATCATGGTCAATGTGACGTCCAACTTAATACAAAATACATTTGAAGGGAAAGGGGGAAGAACTTAAAATTAATCTGAGGATTGTTATATAATCAATTATTATTATTATTATTCATGTCAATTTTCATATTTATCTAGAAATTTTATGTATATGTTAAGAATGTAGTAATAAATATTAGTTTGTTTTATTAAACGAGGCGTATATATTTCATTAAGTGTAGTCTTTGTTAAGTGTGATTATTCATCATCATCAATGGTTGAATATTAGTTATTTAAGATATAAGTAAGTATGCTAAAATTAAGTAATAATTATGCATTTCTTTATAAAATTTAGTTTTATGTTTAGGCTTAGTCCTAGAGCTGTAGTTGAAACCCTTGTCATTATTGTTATTATTATCATCATCATCATCGTCATCAACATTTTAATTAATGAGCTGTTTAACTGTTTAAAGGCCATAAATAAATATTGATTTTATAATATTTAGTGATCTCTTAGTATTATTATAACCACATCCCATCATCTATTTCATGCAAGGATGAGTGAATTGCCATCCTAAATTAGTTATATATAATCTGAGCTAGTGAACTTATAAAAATATTGAAACACATTTGTTATGTTAAGATCTGAGAAATGATTTATGTTCAATGAACTCCACTTTGGTTTAAAGATGTTTTACTTTTACCTAAATATTAGTGCGTATAGTGATATGGCTCAAAAAGCAAAATCTTCCATTTTATTATAAATAAAGTACCAAGAAGGGATTCAAACCCGGTACATGTGAAAGGTTATTGGATATAACCATGTCTAGATTCAGATAATCTAGTGGCGCCCTGCTAGACCATATTCACTTAGTATTTGTTTAAACATGCACTTAACATCAAACCAAGGAATGAAAGTGGATAAAACCTACAGTCTGTATACCTGAGTTATATATTTATTGAATTACTATGCAAATGCACTTAAAATTAATACAGTTAAAGAACCCAATTTAATTCAAATAAATGATGAAAATATATTTCATTTTTTAAAATGATTTTATTGAAAATAATGAAACAAATTCAAAATTTATATTATTCGATAATTAATCTTTAAATGCTGAAAAATATCAGGAAATCACAAATATTTTCAATAAAACTATACCAACAATAATTTTAAAATCTTTTCCCAAATTTATGAATGAAAAAAAAAAAACCTCTCATTTTATTTAAGATAGAATTAAATGTTATAATAATAAAATTTCCCACAGATTAATTTTATGAATTTCTTACATAAAAAAATGGGGTATGGGGAATGCTTTATAAGGTATTAGACAATCCTAATAATAGATATTATTATGGGAATGTAGTAATATTATTCAAAACTAATATTTCAGACACATGTTCACTTTATCAAAGATAAAATTGGCTGCTTAGTAGATACAAACAGGCAGACAAAACAAGCAGGACCAATTAGAAATTGTCATGTTAATTTTAGAAATCAGGATTTACAAAATGTACCTGACAGATATGGCAAGGTTTATAAAAAAGTCCAACAGTACTAGTTTTAACTAACACAGCATGGTTCAGCATGACCTTAAAGAAAAATGTTCAATCATTTGATATACCAACTTTACATGTTTCTGATACCTCCCCATTGATAATAACATTTAGAGGATTATCCTCTCAGTGTATTTTGAAAATCCAAAGAACACATCATGAGGATTGCCTGGATATATATTGCAAAAGTTGTGATCTTAAAAATTTAAAACCCATCAGTGTACCAAAGAACAACAAGAAAACACAAAAATTGTAAATATATTTAGTGATGAAATGGAACAATCAATGAATCAAATAATATCAGTCACTACAATCATTCTCTACATAGACACATTGACTACACACTAATAAGACTCCACAAGATCAATATAATCCAGGAATAGTACCTCTCAATGAAATAGAAAACAGTGATACCAATTCATCAGGACAATCAGAAAAAATAATGCAACTCCGATGATATAGATAGCAATGACACATAATCAGAGGATAAAGCCAAATTTTAAACCAATTGTAAGTAAAAAAAAAATCAAAAAAGGAAATAAAAATAAAAATAAATGATAATTGAATAAATAAAGACTTTGATCCAATAAATAAGCAAAAAAAAAAAAATCACCTTAAAATTAAACAGAAAACTTCTTCAATTTTCCCTAAGCCCATTCTTAATAAAACAAAATATAGTGAATCACATGTAGATAACAATGATTTAGAAGATGCAACTGCAGTATATTGGACTAGACAAAACTCTAGTAATTATCCAGTTACACAAAAACAAGTCAAGCATCTCACAGAAGTGGACACACCCAAAAGGACAACAAAAATATAAAAAAAGCATCAAGTCTGCAGAAGATAATACAGAAATGGAAACAAACACTATACAAATTGCTAACAACTTCTCTTATGAGTCAACCAACTCATCCAAAAATACAATGAATACTGAACTGAAATATTGAACCATCATGGGAACACTGATAGTATTCAAAACAAAAATTATTTTGCCTGGAAATTTGTGAACGGTATTCTCATTAATATAATGGAATTAGTTTTCATGTGTTTAAAATACCAGTCTCTTCATCACAAAGGAGAATAGTGGAAAAACCACAACTCACTGAATGTAGAGGCAAAAATAATATTACAAAAACACAAAAGTACTTTAAAGAAAACTGTTGATATTTACAAAATTCAGGAATAACACCAATTTGAAATGGAACAACTTATATCCAAACAGAAAAATAGAGAACAAACTCAAAAAGTATTACTTACCAAGATAAGTCAACTAGCAAGTCAAGTGATGTCACAGTGGGGATTTTTTATGACTTTACATTGCTATATATCATATTATCGTTTAACTTTTACTAATTTTATTTGTTTCCTACATTATATATTAAACTATAATTCATCATCCATTCTTTTTAAATAGTAATATGAATCTTTCTATTACTGCAGTTAATGTAAGTGGTATTAACTCTACCCAACTAATATTCACATTTAGTGATTGGATAAGTCAATTTTCACCTCACATCCTTTTACCCATAGAAACAAAATGTCCTTTACATTCTACATTTAATCCAGAACAATACCTAAGTAAATTTGAATATTGTTAAATTTTCCAACATATGATATTGCTGCTGCTAAAATAGGGGTTCTTGTTCATCATAGGTGTACTTAGATCAGCATATTAATATAATTATACTTTATCATTCTGCTTTCACTCTTAATGTAATAACATTACATTTGTGTAATCAGCCATTTTTAATTTATCAATTAATGAACAAAATAAATTTAATATTAGCTACAAATTCTTGCCTGAAAGTAATTATGAGTGATTTCAACATGTCCTATATGAGCTTTACATTAAAATACCCCCATTTAAATTATAAAAATCTTATGAGTGGTGATGTTTTTTTCCAACAAACTCCATTTCTGTCTATACTAAAAAAAACATTTTTTTTTACTAATAAACCATTTTTATTCACCAGATTTACATTTCATAATAAGCCCTTCCCACTGCCCCACAACCTTCTCTGATCATTTAGCATTTAATGGAGAACTCATGATAAACATGCAACATCAACAAATTATTCCCTTAAAATACTACTAGTCTTCCATTAAAATCTACCCTTGAAGCAGTTCTCTCTTAAATCTATATTTATTCTAAAAAGATAGAAATACTATCTCTAAACACAGTAGAGGCCTGGCTGCCTTTTACTTATATAGTAGCTTCAACTATTAGATATTATACTTCCAAAAATTATTCTCACACCAATCTTGTTAAAAAATGGATATGCTATATTTGAGATTAAAAATCCATCATGTGATCCCTCTTCAGTTAATTCAATAAGGTTCATAAAACAGGAGTACAAGCAAACTCAACTCATACTCCCTGATTTTCTCACTATTAAAATAGCAAATGTTTTTTTAGTTAATTTTCATTATTTGTCTAAAGGCTATATTTGATAGGCCTTAGGATATACTCCGAGAAAATTAACTCCTTCATCTATTATTTAAGAGTCAAAAATGATTGCTGGACAAGTCATGGTTCTGCATATTACCATATTAAAGCTAGACTGCAGAAACTTTTGTTTCCAAAGCTCTCTCCCACAAAGTGCGAGCTTGCTATAAAGTTGAACTCTATTCCAAATAACACACATCCTGTAACACATGCTATTTCTAAATTTTTATTAGCTCATCCCCAATAGTCCATAATATGAAAAATTATCTCTTAAAACAGACACATGCCATAGACCAACTTTATCCTTTCTTAAAAAGAACACTTTTCTTTCTCTTGTAGATAATCTATGACCAATTTCAATGTCTTTACCTATCATCAAACTAAGAGAGTCACTCTTAAAAGACAAAATTCAACCCCTTATACTTCCTGTAATGACTATTAATTAATGATGTAAGACAGGTTTAAAAATCTGCACCTATTGTCATACAACTAGACATAGAGGCTACATTTGATTCAGTACCTGTGTAAAAGCTATTAAAGTATGTCAATCAACCTAATATTCCAGTACCAATAATGTATATACTAGCTAACATCCTTATAAATTGAAAGACTCATATTACACTTAATACCAGAATGTCCTCTGAGTTTTCTCCACCCCTCAAGCCCCCCCCCCCTAATGCCACTACTGTTCATTAGATATATTAATTCCTCCTACTTGAAATAGAATCTAAACCACCAGGCATATATTTATACCCTTTATAAAACAATCAATCAATCATATTTCATATATGGATGATATTGCCATTTTCCTTCCATCCAAAAAAATCTGCACAAAATGCATACTATACTAGGAAATTACTCACTTATTCTTTAAAATAAAGACAAAACATCAATTTGAAATAATATTTCTGATAATCAAATTCACTCAATTTGCAGTTCTCCTGATAAGTTTCTTGGATTCCCAATTCATCTTTCTTTGAATGCAATGAGAATAATGATACAAGACCAATTAATAACTCCAGTTGAAAAGGTAATAAACTCACTTTTAAAAATGCAATTTTTATGGTATAGTAAAAAATCACTCATTAACATACTAATATTTCCAAAAATAAATTATTATGCACCTATCATTAAATTCACCACCTTATTCACAAAAAGAAACTTCACTTTGTACATAACTAATAAGGAATAAAAAAAAGTAGCAATAGACAATAAATGTCTGCAAAAGCATTCAAAACTGAATGGTCTATCATTACACTGCATTTCAACTTTTTATTATCAGAAAACATATAATGCTTTAACTTAACTTTGTACTATTCATAAAAATTCTCAGATGTTAATTCCCATATCTCCTACAGACACTCCACCGTATATTAAAAATAAAATTTATCAACAGTCTGATTAAATTTGTTTTGAAACATAAAGAACTTCCTCCCAATTTGCTTTTAACAAAAAGTAAATATTGGAAAGGTAATTATATAGCCACTAATTTCAATTCTCTTCAGATACCTATTAGTTTCCTTAATATCTCAAATAAATTCATATTACAAATGTTCAGATTTTGGTACTTGGAGCCTAAATACGTGGATTTTTAATAAAAAATCATTCTAAAGGATCATTTACCAATGATTTTCTGGCTGAAAAAATGAGAATTGTCAATATTGTTACTAATTGTCTTATATGTGGTAGGAAAGATGAAACTGTGGGGCATTTTGTTTCTCAGTGTGTTTCCCTACAGATATATCAAGAACTTATTTTTGTAATTACTCATAACCGAAATTTTATATTAAAGATCTTAATAGAAAATATTCAGAGAGAGTTGTTTCCAACTATAACGCTAACAATCTATAGTTTCTTCACACTTTGGTTTATGAGATGCCATGTATTTAATCCCACATCCTGTAACCTTAAATCTCTCTTTCTAAATAAATTGATTAAAATAAAAACAAAAAATCAGGTATTAGCACCAATAGATATAGTATCAGCAACATGGAGCTTGGTCAAATTACCACCACAACTGTGAAATATGTTTTTTATTCTTGCTGTACAGTACACATGCATCTCATTTTATGCAGTAGATAGGTTACTCAGAAAATGTGCACAAAAGAAATTGCACAAAAATAGATGTAACTTCTTTGAAAAGTGGGGGATACATACTGAAATTTTCCAAAAATCGCATAAAGCAAAGCAACAACATAAAATTACTTTAAAATTCGCATAAAAAAAAATAAAATGAAATATGACTAATAAAAAATTTCAAATTTGAAAAAAATTGATACAAGACAAACTTTTTTTACTTTTTTTATTAACTACAGTATTTAATTTTATTCAAAACAATATATTTTATGCATATGTTACATTTTTTTCATACATGTATGGTATTTTAATCATTATCGCTATTTGAGACATCAGATTTGTCATGATGTGATGTGATGGGATGTACTGTAGCTTCTCCTTAAACGAAGTCAAGAGGAATTACAACTAAAACATTTTCCAATTGCTGTTGATTATTCCCAAATTGCTAAGTAATCTAAAATTGAAATTTTTGTTTTCAAAGAAATTCATTTTCTTGGGTAATTTTTCTTCTCCATTAGGGTAAACTAAAAGTTTAAAATAAAAATAAGAACTTAGACTTACAATAATCAAAAGACACTGACTCATCAATTCTTATTTTTGACTTTAATTTTTTAATTTTCAATTCTGTTTAAAAATTAAATTTCATCGTTTCACATCACATTAATTTCAGATCACGTTATGTAATTTTTAAATTGTTAATTACAATTAAAAATCAGATTTTAATTCTCAAATTTAATTGTGCCTATCGCTGGTACTCACCTTTTAAAAATAAACGTGTGGACACTAAATGATTAATTGATTACATACTCTTTTTTTTAAAAATCAAAACTAGAATGTGATTTAAAATGCAAAAACAACAACATACACAGTATAGGCATCTATAACATTTGAACATATTTACATTATAATCTTGTAAAATTTAATGTGTCTATATAAAATGGTGAAATCCTGATTTTAAGTGAATTATGAACTTCTTTATTGCATAAAATCTATTACAGTACTATTATAAAGTGCTGAAAATATTGAAATTATTAGATGGAAATCAAACTCCGATAATGCACTATTACTTTAAATATGATGTGAGTGCACGAAATTTATAATATTTAAAGTAATAGAGCATTATCAGAGCTCATCTTCTGATCTAATAATTTTATCACATAAAAGAAAACTGCATACAAGGATATTAAGAAGAAACATGAATCACATAACTTCAAAATCGCTTTGAATAAATCCGCATAAAACGAGACCTGGGTATATTTTATTTTCATTATTTTACCATTTATTATTGGTATTGTTATAAATTAATACTTTACAATTTTATTTTCACATTGTTATGTAAAAATTATTGTTACATAGTTATAATGCTTGCCTTTAATTTGTTATGGTCTTATATTGTCATACAGTTTTTGTAATTTGCTTATTCATGTGGACAAATGAAAAAATTGTATTTTTAGTTCCATAGAATGTAAGAGAAGATACATGTACTTATGATATCAAATAAAAAATATTTTAAAACTAGTAGCAGTAGCAGAAATAATAGTGGTCCTGCTAGATAATGGAGAGAACATAATGCACAAAGGTCTAAACTCAAAAAGAAAAACATACACAAAAAGGAAAAACAATCCTACTCCAAAACAACTAGCAGAAAAAAGACAACAGCTCCAAAAAGAAAAAAATAAGTGTCTTATATATCAAAATATCAAGGTAAAAACCCAATTACAAGCAAAATTATTTGTGATATCAAAATTAAAACATGACATCACCACAAAAACAGACTTAAATGGCAGCAGAATTATCAAGAATAAATTGGACAAGAAAAATATTAAAACCTATGCAAATGTTACAAAACATAATGCACAATCAAATAGCATAGAAAATAAACCAAACTCATCTAAGACAGTCATATTCATGAGAGCATACCAAACAGATATGAATGCACTAGGTCCTGAACAAAATTCCAGCTTAGAACTGCTACCAATGGCATGGACACAAAAGGGAATTATATTAATACATACTTTATTTCTTTCCCATCAAAGTCAATAGTGCTAGCAACAACAAACAAAAATCTCAAAAAATAAATTTCTGAGGAAATTATTATATGAATCAATAACTGCAAATGTGATGTGAGATACAATATCAAGTATTGTAGATCATCCCAACCCTTGATATATAGCAATGCAGTTTTTCAATGTTTTTCAAAAATCCAGATGCTAAACACAAATTAAATCCTTTAGAAATTAGGTTTGCATTACAGTTGATGAAAATTTACAAAATTATATTACCGGTATAATCAAAAATACGTATTATGAATACGGCATTCAAAATTTTCAGAATATGATGGAACTGTTTGGAAAAGTGATTTACTTAAAACTATTACATCTAAATAACAGCCTCACCTTAGTATACAATAATAGCTTCCAATTCAAAATTAAGTTAAATGATATGGTAACTCCAGAGAGTACTCCCACTCAAATCATTGATGAAGAGGCAATCACAATATATATAAGGGCATTAAGATCACAATAGTTTGTATGTAAAAACCATGGACACCTGGAAAATGATTATAAAACAACTCAAGATACAGAAAAAGCTAGCACATATCATCACCAACAAGAACAATCAACTACCAAACCAATGAAAAAAAACAGGATGTTGAAGAAAACAGAAATCAAAAGAACACAGAAAAGCAAAACTCCTGGCCAATATGAAAAATGAAATCACTAGAAATACAGAGCTCCTCCATCTACCAAAAACCACCAGTGATCAAAAATGAAACAAAAACATATAAGAAAGAAGTAACACACAGCACTGCAAAAAGGCAAAATCTATGAAAATACTAATAAAAAAGATGAAAGCATCAACCCAATCATCATATATACCAAGAATTAGAAACAATATAGTTATCATTATAATAGAAACAATCACCCCATGTTTGCCTACAATAATACATATAGTACCAGAAGAAAAGAGACATCCAGAATGGCCACCAAATAAGAATAAATTTGCAAATAATGTAAAAATAGAGCAACTCAATGCTGATATCTTTACACAAACACAACAGCAAAGTATCATAACTGATGAAGAATTTGATCTTGTGTATGTAGATGCTCTGGACCAACTTTTAGAGCCAACTCAAGCTATAAACACACCCACCTCAGCTTCACACAGTAGCAATGAAAGTTACGATTTCAGCAATTATTGTAAAAGGTTTAAATTCACCCTCAAAAATAAATAAACTAACACAATGGAACACAATCATGAAACCACATGTAATTGGTCTGCTTGAAACCAAAATTTATGCAGGATCACAAATTAATCTAGCAAAACACTTAAGTAAATAAAGCTTCTGTGCATACTCAAGAGACTCATCATCATCATCATCATCATCAGAAATGGGCCTCCTTATCACAGAAAACCACCCCTTCATATTCTTCAGAATTACCTTTATTATTTCAAACCTACAAATAGAAACTTTCCAGCATAAAATCATAGCAAATAACATAATCCTGATTGACCTGCCAACACAAGAAAACAAAATTGCGACTATAATAGCAGACATCAATTCAGTGCTAGTGACTACAGAAAACCCCACAATACTAATATGAGACTGTAACACAATATACAAATATTTACAAAAAAGGTGGCTTCATAAAACTAATATACCACTGATGAACGGGGAAGGTTTTCTAACAAATAATACAATAAATTTACCCAATGGTCACCACTCTTCATTAATTGATTTATGATTTTATTCCCCAATGCTATGCCATCTAATACACTGCATTAAAAATGACACCATCAGTTGACTCAGATCACTCAGCACAAATAGTATTTATTAACTTTATGCACATTCTGGCATCAACACTTCCATTGGTAAGAACAATAACAGTCCTGACTCCCAGTAATCACTCCAGAATTCATAATTTCAGAAACATACATTTTGTTAAATAAAATAAATAGAATGCATCTCAAGCCCATACAACAAAATCTAGCATATGTAAATATACTACCTTTCAACATAAATCACATTATAATGAAACAATCGTTGCCTTCTAAACTAATAGCACTTGCAAATCAACTTCACAATTGATAATTATGATTAAGCCATCTCATAACACTGAACTATATATATATATATATATATATATATATATATATATATATATATATATATATATATATATATATATATATTGGCTCTTTACCAAAACCATCAAACAAGTGTATATTTGTTTACATAAACATCAAAAGAGTCAGAATTCACTATCTCTTTCATTTGCTCCACCTTCAGATCAGCTGATTTCAAGATAATTTGCTATCATCAGTGAAGGCTAGGGCTAATTTGCTATCATCAGTGAAGGATAGCCCTTTCCTTCACTGATGATAGCAAATTAGCTTGAAATCAACTGATATGAAGGTGGAACAAACAAAAGGGATAGTGAATTCTGACTCTTTTGTTGTTTAAACGAAAGAGATAGTCAATTTTGACTCTTTTGATGTTTATGTAAACAAATATACGCTTGTTCGGTGTTTTGGTAAAGCGCCATCTATTGATCATAAATACAAGCGATAGCAAGTTACGTGATTATAACTTGTTTTTGTTTTTCATATATATATATAATTCTCCAAATCACAAACTTCACACACCTATGATATTTTAAGCACACTTGGACCAGGCAATATATAAGATGAGCACTTGGGAACCCACCTAATATCAAAGTTCCAATGGCACTACAAACTTAAGAAGGAATATATGCAGGATACAGCATGATTTTACCTATTTATGAACATTTTAAAAAAAGCTGCAGACAAGACACACACTCAACTGGACCCAGATTGCTTTGGTCAATCTAACACAAAAATCCCCATTTAACAAAAATGCATTTATAAAAAAACTATACCAGGCACAAGTCTCTGAGCAGCCCTGGAATTCCACCATCTGTTTTGACACATTTCATCCAATATATCTCACAGTACTTATGTGGCCTGACAAATCACCTATTACAAAAAATGCAGCACATTCAAGTGATATACCCAATTACCATAGTACCTTTCAACCAGAAGTCACTACACACCACCACCTAAGTGATCTATGACCAATGTCCATGGATCCCCTACCAATAAAAAATATAGTAAAAAATATAAAAGACAAAATATACCCATATATAATGCTGCTAATTTCAAAAAATTAATTTTCAAAAAAAAAAAAAACATCCACAATTCAGTCAACAACATTCTTCAAATTATTACTAAATTTGGTAAGATAAAAAATGTAGCCCGATAGTAGTCCAACAGGACATTGAATCTGTGTTTGACTCAATAGACATCCCCACACTAATGCAAATACTTAAAGATATTACATACCTAATACACAATTATATTAATAACAAACCTACTTTTCAACCAAGAAATCCATATAATGCTGAATGGAAGAAACTCATCATAATTCACTCTGATGCAATCCATACTCTCAGTACACTGCTATTTATATTATATAATAAACCCCCTTTTGCAGAAACACAGCAATCATTTACTGGAATACAAATACCTGGAACACCACAACACATAAAATATATAGCATATATGGATAATATAATGGTCTTTCTATCCATAAAAAACTGTTGCCTCCATTACAAAAAAAATATTACAGGATTATACAAAAAATACAAGCTAAAATTTAACTCCACAAAAACAACAGTCTGGTTTTCAAACAGCATATGCATTACCAGTGAGGGAACATATAACTCTCGTATCATTAAAACAATATATTTTCACCTTATTTACTCACTTCAAAACATGTTGTGGATACAAATTTTATGTACATTATGTCACGTTTCTTATAAATAAAAGAAGATGAAAAAATAACAGTATTTGTCATTTCTCTTCCTTTATTTACATTTTATAACACAGAAAGAAAAAAAAATTCATTGGAGACTTTAAAATTTTTAACTATAACTTTTAAAATATTATCTATTCCAAAATTTTAATATTATATTTAGATTTAAAACTCAGTTTCAGAAAAAGCAAACTAGAACAGGTTCAAATTTTGATTTTTTTTTTTTAGAAACTATACAATTGTTTCGTGTATTTAGACATTTTCTTTCTTACTTTACAATGTTATTATCATTTGGTTTCTTAAATATCACAAAAATGAACTTAATATTATTTAATAATGCCCAAAATTATTTTTCCCTTTAGGCAGTTTATATATATATATATATATATATATATATATATATATATATAAATATATATATATATATATATATTCTCAAGTGACCTGTACATACGCACACAATCTCAAAAGGCAGTTTGTTTATGTATTAGTCAATTCCCGGACTTATTAAAGACTCTTTTTATCTATCTGCAGCATTGTAATATAATCAGTCTAAGCTGCATCGGATTTGTTATACCTACAATATATAAATAGATCAATATTTCATCATATATATGTATATATCAGTTTAAATATTTATCTTGTTACTTTAATATGTGATACACGATTTCTGCAATTATTTAGAATTCCTTTTTAATAGCGATTCTGTTCATCAAATAAGGAAAGTCTGGATGAACCACATCATTGTCGATAACTGTTAATTATCTTTTGCCCGTTAATGTTAAGTTGTTTGCAAGTCAGAATTAGTGAATAAATATTCCAAATTGTATCATTTACTTCTATGTCGGTTAATCATCTTGGAAAATCAAGTATGTTAATAAACATCATTGACATCTTCACATTTTTTAAGCTAGAGATTAAGATTAAGTTAAACCAAAAATAGTCTACTGATGCACTGTATTATATTGGTGTTGCTATTTTTTTACTCTTTGGTATGTATTAATAAATTTGATGTGATTATGTTGAACATGTTAGTGGAGAGATAACTCAAATACACTCACTAATATCACATAATATTTAGTTGCTGAATGTTCTTTGGTAGAATATTGTGCATTGCTTTTTTACTACAATTCTTTTAGTAATAGCAACATTTATATTCACATCTATATTATTTAATTTTTATAACTGTTTTTAAATTGATTCCTTAGCATCAGTGGAAATTGTGCTGTCTTTTGTGGGGATATTTTTTATTGAAAAATAGCCTTCCATTCATCAGTCTGATGATTTTTTTTATAGGAATAGCATATTGTGAAAGTGAACTAAACAGCTTTTTTGCCTTTAGTGTCTATTATCCGTATTTAACATTCAGTGCAGATATTTATTGATGTGGAGATCTTACAAATAGATGATAATAAACCTGGTTATAGATTATTTTGTCTGGTATTATTTATAATCTTTCTACTTTCCATATCGGAAGAGCACACGTCTTTTCTTCTTCTTTTCCTTCTTCTTCTTCTTCTTCTTCTTCTTCTTCTTCTTCTTCTTCTTCTTCTTCTTCTTCTTCTTCTTCTTCTTCTTTTCTTCTTTTATTCATTACTTCTTCATTACTTCTTATTATTATTATTATTCATTACTTATTATTATTATTATTATTATTATTCATCTAATTATTATTATTATTATTATTATTATTATTATTATTATTATTATTATTATTATTATTATTATTATTGATTACTTATAGATCTCCTTTTTTATATTATCTTTCCATGTTCATGGGATTCCTATTGATTTCTTTATATACAAAACACTAATGTAAGTCTCATTGTTCTTTTTAAATAAATAAAAAAAAAATTTTAGAATTAAACCATAATTTCTTCAAACCTAAATTTTCAAAAAACATTGTAGATTTGATGTCTGACTTTTTCTTGAGAGTCTTGAACCATATTCCTTTTCCGGATACATTTTATGACTTTCTAAATCTTGTTTACATTCTAAACAAACATAGGAGTCTTATTTGTAGAGAACAACAGTGTATAGCTTGCCTTTCAAACTAATGTTCTATAGGATATATTATGAAGATATCAGAAAAAACAAAAAAATACAATTACTGTGAAAAGTGGCCAAATAGTTTTCAATAAATGCCCATATATTTAGAAGTGGAATAGGATTTACCAAAAAAAAAATTAAGTATAATATGGTACATATTTCTATTATATTAAACATAGTTATAAGATTAGTTATAAAAAATATCAAAAGCAGATAATTCTGATTTAAGTTAAAATAAATTTTCACTGTAATAAAGAAAAAGTAGTAAATGATTTTATTTAGATATAGAAAATGCTTTCATTTATAAGGAAATTCATTTTAAAATTGTCATAAAATATTTTATTGCATAATTGGAAAATGATTGAAAATTGAAAACAGTATTCATAAATTCAGTTCTGGTGACAAAATTGAAAGAGGGCAGAAGCATAGGTAAATAATAAAAAATTTAACAATATATATATATATATAAAAAAAAAAAAAGTGGAAAATGATGATTTGGACCAACTGATGAGTGCTGGTTCAGCATAAAATATGTATATGTATATTTAAATCATTTACCTTTTTCATATGTGTGGTGATGTGTATTGGTTGTATGAGATAAAGTGAATGACTGAAGGGAGATTGAAAGTCTGTGTTTAAATCCCTATATTACATCTACACTCTAGTAATATAAAATATGCTTGTATATATCATCATCATCAACCATTATCAATCCACTGCAGGATTAAGGTCTCTCCGAGTTTAATCCATCTTCTCCGATCTTTAGCTTCTCTTCTCCACAACACCCCTGCACATTTTCTCATTTCATCCATCCATCTCACATGTCGTCTCTTTCTGGATCTTTTACAATCTCTTGGAATCCAGTTTAAAGTTTCAATTGTCCATCTATTATCGTCTCTTCTAGCAATATGTCCAGCCCAACTCCATTTCAATCTTTTAATTTTTTCAATAAGGTCAGTAACACCATTTTGTTGTCTTACCCATACATTGGATTTTCAATCTCTTCTTGTTACTCCCAACATACATCTCTCCATACTCCTTTGAGTGGTCTGAAGTCTCTGTATTGCTCTTCTATTAAGTGTCCAAGTCTCAGATCCATAAGTAAGAACTGGTAAAACACATTTGTTAAAAACCATCCTTTTCAAATATATAGGTATATTTTCTTTTAGTATCAAGTTATTTCTACGAAAAGCACTCCAACCAAGTTTAATTCTATGATTAATTTCCCCCACTATGTTTCCATTTGTATTAATAATCTGACCAAGGTATTTGTAACTGTTAACTTCTTCTAATTCTTCATAATCAATCTCTATTTTCATATTTTGAGCAAATCGATTAAACATTACTTTAGTCTTTTTAACATTTATCTTTAGTCCTACTTTTCTACTTTCATCTGCTAACTCCTGCAACATTTCCTGCCGCTCTTAAGCATTATTTGCAAAAACAACTACATCATCTGCAAAATCTAAATGACTTAAATACTCTCCATTTACTTTCACTCCTTTAGTTTCCCATTTTAATCAACAAAATACTTTTTGCAGGACTGGTGTAAAGAGTTTTGGAGATATGGAGTCACCTTGTCTTACACCTTTTTCAATGTTGACTTTTCCAGTATCATTATGTAATCTAATTGTTGCTGTTGCATTTTTATAAATATTCTTTAAAATATGACAATATCCTGGATCTATACCTTGATAATCCAATGCTTTAATCACTGAAGAAATGTGTATAGAATCGAATGCCTTTTCATAATCCACAAATCCAAAACATAATGACAACTCATATTCATTTGTCCTTTCTATGACTTCTCTCAATACCTGGATATGATCTATTGTACTAAAACCACTTTTAAATCCAGCTTGTTCTCTTGGGTGGTGGAAATCCAAAGTTCTCTGTAGCCTAGTTGTAATTATCTTGGTAAAAAATTTATATAAAACTGATAAAAGGCTGATAGGTCTGTAATTTCTAATATCTTCTTTATCACCTTTTTTAAATATTAATATTATTACTGCATTCTTCCAATCTTCTGGTACATCTTTATCATTTAGACATTTGGTATATAACTTTGCTAAAATTGTTTCTATTTCTTCACCTGCTTCTTTTAATATATCAATTATAATTCGATCATTTCCTGTAGCCTTTCCTTTCTTCATACACTTAATTGCATGTCTCACTTCTTTATTTAAAATTCTGGGCAATTCAAAAGATGTAATAGATATAGGAGGTACTTGTTCTTTATTATTATATAATTCTTGATAAAAATCTTCTACCAATTTCATGATGTCATATCTCTTTTTAGTAATAATTCCATCTTTTTTTCTTATTGCAGATATAAATTTCCTACCAATACCAAAATGTTGTTTAACATTTTTGAGACTTTTATTTTCTTCTACAGCTCTCCTTGCTATTTCACAGTTATACTTTCTTATATCATTTTCAACTCTTTTCCGTACCATTTTACAAAATTCGAGATATTCAATTCTTTTTAATACATCATTTTTGTATATCTTCATATTCCTTCTTTTCTTCATAAATTCTCTAGTCTCAGTAGAAATTTTATTAGTCAATTGCTGCTTTTTTCTGCCAGCTATTTTTGTTGCAGTTTTTAAAAGTGTATCAGTTATTTTCATATTAATTTCATTCAAATCTGAATCATGTTCAAAATCTCCTAACACTTGAAAGTTATTTGTAAGTTCTAATTTAAATTCATTAGAATGTTTCTGAAGATTAGGAATATCAACTGTAAATGTTGTTTTTCTTAATAATTTTTGTCTCTCTAGTTTTACATTAACACGTAACTTACACCTTACTAATCGATGATCACTTCCTGTGTTAAATGTATTAAAAACATTACAATCTCGAAATATGTATTTTCTGTTAGTCAAAATATAATCCAATTCTGCTGTACCTTCGTTTGGATGCTTCCATGTCCATTTCCTTTTAACATTTTTCTCAAAAAATGAATTCATAATATAAAGTTTTTATTTTTCTGAAAACTCCACAAGTCTATGTCCTCTCTCATTTTTATTACCATAACCAAAATTACCTACAGCAATTACATCTTTCATTTGTCTACCAATTCTAGCATTAAAGTCTCCCATAACAATTTTAAAATGTTGTTTACTCTGATCAAAGCCTTTTGTACATCCATATAAAAATCTTCTACTACTTCATCACTATGAGAACTTGTTGGGGCATAAAGCTGAATTATCTGCATTTGGTATCTGCTATTAAGTTGTATAACCTAATCTTGCCACTCTGTCTGATACACCATCAATCTCCACAATATTGTTATTCCACTTTTTATTTATAATGAATCCTACTCCACTTGTATTTCCAATATGTGTGCCTTTATAATAGAGTATATGTCCACTTTTTAAATCAATTGTTTCTTCTCCTTTTCTTCTAACCTCACAAAGTCCAATAATGTCCCATTTAATATAAGACAGTTCTTCTTCTAATTCTTGCAATATTCTTTCACTTGAAAGTGATCTGCATTTGTAAGTACCTAAATAAAAAGTCGTCATCAAATGGCAGCCTGGGTCCACAATCAGGGGATTCTTAGCACCCTCGCCTTTGGCCACCAACCGCTGCCTTGGTTGGTGACTTTACAGCCTCCTGGGAATAAGGGCCATGCTTTATTTTTGTCTGTCATAATTGTATATATGTATGGGGAAAATATTTATCATTTACACAAACATTCATTCTGCCTTATCAGGCACTGAGAAGAAAGACCATGGTGTTTCTTGATCTTAAACTCAGAGGTAAAAAGCCAATAAACTCACCATGCTGGATAATGCGTGTTGGTGAGCAGCCCATCCATGTTCGTATACTATATGAATAATCACATAGTAATAGCAGCTGCAACGACAAGAACGTATGGAGTGGACATTAGGAATTTGCCCTGCTCGGTTCCTTTAAGGCCTCCAAGAGGAATCAAAGGGTCTCCTTTCAGTTAATAGCAAACTCCTTATATATATATATATAGGCGAAGTGTACACTAATGTAGCTAAAAACATCATCAGCATCGGCACTCCCACGTCATACTTTGGATTCAGGTCACAATATTGATTTTTTCTATCACTAGCATCATATTCACACGCGAGACTCTCCAACAATGTAAAATCAGAGGACCAATAGAAGTATGTAAAAGTCAATTTCTATCAACAAATATACCATACATGCAAACTTACTCCAGTTTGGAATTTATTTTTTTAAAAAAACACAACAAACAACTTTTTATTCTAAATAATGAGGATTTGAGTCGAGACTTTTAAGCTTCTTACAGTCATTTCACTCTATTCACATATAACCGATACCTATGATCACATACATCCGAAAAATATATATGATCTCTAATATATGTATTTTCTGCTGAACCAGCATTCATCAGTGGAATAGTTTTTGACTTTTATTTTATTTTTAAAAGTTTTTGTATCTGTTGTTCATTCAAATATAATTTTTAGTACGATTATAGCAAAGATTTGTTGGAATTGCTCCTGCAACAAAATGAAAAATATTGATAAGGGCAATCTGCATGAATAGTACAATAGTAGTATAAATTGTACACGTACGGATTCGCAATTTATTATTTATAACATTTGACTGTGAAGTTCTTAGTTTTATAAATGCACATATATGTATACAAGTAAGATTAATTATTAGTGAGCTTAAATAATCGTTTTAAAGTTAAAAGTAATAATACTATTCTATTTAGATGTTAATTTTATCTTTTAAAATTCTTTAGAATAAAATATTTAAATGAATGACAATCAGAATGGCAATTTAGTTAATACGTTTCTCCTTCTCAAACAGGAAACCTTGTAAAGATTGAATCGTGCAGAACTTAGGTAAGTGAAACCGTCGGTCGAGTATTATTAAGGAACCAGTAAGTGAGAAATGCTTTTATTGAACAAAAATAGTTGTTTTCCTTTTTAATCAAAAAGTATGTGTCTGCATAATTGTGAATATTATTATTATTATTATTATTATTATTATTATTATTATTATTATTATTATTATTATTATTATTATTATTATTATTATTATTATTATTATTATTATTATTATTATTATAATTATAATAATAATAATAATAATAATAATAATAATAATAATAATAATAATAATAGCAGCAGCAGCAGCAGCAGCAAATGGTTCACCTGTTCAGAATCAAGATAACAAGCTCCAGACTTTTATATTTAGAGCTGAAAAGTAAAAAATCTTTCATGTATACACTTGTTCAATTCAGAATTAGTTTACACCTTATTCAATGTCCTGTGATAGTTTTTATTGAAAATGTTAACAACATTCAAATTATTAAATGATAATTTTAAAAACAATATAGCAACAGAGATATCACATGACCAGGTGTCCTCATAGTAGTCCTGCAACAAGCAGTTCGTACGTTCACAGCCAATCTAACAAGCTTTAATATTTTACTTTAAAATTAGTAAAAGGCTAAATCTGACAAGATACAATTCATTCTGATAGTATTTTTTTTGTTAATTTACCAATATGTTATTCATGTTAACTATTATTTTTCCATTTTCCAAAGTACAATTCATGTTGAACTAAATTTTTCCATTTTTCCAAGATGCAATTCAGCTTGTCTAGTATTTTTCAATTTTCTCAAGATGCAATTCATATTGAACTAGTTTTTTTTTTTCATTTTCACAAGATGCAACTCATGCTGATTCATATTTTTCCATTTCCCAGATATGAAATTCATGCTGAACTGATATTTTTTTGACTTTCCCAAGATCCAATTTCTGCTTATTTGTATTTTTTCAAAGATTCAATTTAAGCTAACTAGTATTTTTCCATTTTCCCAATGTGCAATTCATTCTGAATTAGTATTATTTTTATTTTTCCCCAAGATCCAATTTATACTGACTAGTATTTGTCTAGTTTCCCAAGATGCAATTCTTGCTGACTAATAGTTTTCCATATTTCAAAAATGAATTCATTCTGACTTAGTATTTTTTCCCATTTTCACAAGATGTAAATCATGATAAACTAGTATTTTTCCATTTCCCTAAGATGCAATTCATGCTGACTAGTATTTTTCCATTTATCCAAAATTCAGTTTCTTCTGACAATTATTTTTTCATTTTCCCAATACACAAATCATGCTGAACTAGCAATTTTTTTTAATTTTACAAGATGAAATTCATGATACCTTGCATTTTTTCATTTTTGTGAGTGCTGAATAGGTATTTTTCCATTTTCAATTCATAGTGACTAGTATTTTTCAATTTTTTTCATATGGAAATTGTATAACAAATGAACAATAAGATTTAGCTATAAAAATTATAGTACTCTTAGCATCAAAGAGGCTCAATTTTTATGGGACTATATGTCAATCTAATACCAACTGCAACATCTCCTCCACATTTTTTCATTCATGCTATCATGTATTTTCAAATATTTTTTTCCAATATCACATTTATAAAAAATGCTACATAAATCTAATATGACATGTATCTTGTTATGTAGTATTTTTTTTTCTTTTTCAGTTACTGTAAATTATGTTTTCTTTTCTATCAAAATTGTAAACTTTTATTGCATATGTAATATCATGAATCAATTTATCAATTTGTATTTAAGACATTATGTTTGAAAATGTAACCTATGGCATTCTTTTTGAGTTTCAGTAATGTTTATCCTTTGAAACATCATCATCATCATCATCATCATCATCATCATCATCATAATAATAATAATAATAATAATAATAATAATAATAATAATAATAATAATAATAATAATAATAATAATAATAATAATAGATACATAGATACCATGGCAAATGAAAGTCATAATCTTAATCATTTACTATATTAATCCATGTAAAAATTATAATTAGATGAAATGCAGAATAATTTGTCAGATTTTTCCTAGCATGTAAATGACAATTTTTAAAGATGTCATTCAATCATTTTTTTTTTTACTTTAACATGTTTATGTTGGTTTTCTAATATTATCTAATGGTAGTATGATCATTTCAGCACATAAAATCTGATAACAGAAATAAACATTGTATCTCTTCTCGTATGTAATTACTTATATTAAATGATTGTAATCTAATGATTGTGATTCTATAAAAATTGTATTAATTCCTAGGTAGAAGATATTATCATTAGATAGAGCAGTTCTAAAGGACATATGCCAATTTATTTATCTTTTATATTTTGTTAGTAAAGGTAGAAAATTTTATGTTGCTTTTAAAGCTTTTTTTTTTCAAACATATTTTTCCTTATTTTTGTTGTTTATAAAAAAAAAAATTAATTTCATTTTACTAAAAACTCTTGAGAGGCCTTTTCAATTTAAGTTTAATTACATTTAATCATTTACAGAAGAATTAAACTTTTTAATGTATTAGTATATTCATAACTGCCTCTCTGATGAAAAAATAAGAGAAAATATTACATTGATAATTTATGAAAATGTTGGCTCAACCTGATATTTAATTTCTTTAATAATGATGGTCTTTTGACCACCAGAAAAGACAATTATCCTATAATTACTATTTTATTTACCTAAGTCTTGAATATGCTTTTAATAATAAGAAAAGTCACAATTAAAAAAATATCTTTTTTAATTTCGATTTTTATAAGAAATGCATACAACATAGAAAGAAAAAAATATTTATGTACATTTAACACAGTAACAAAAAAAGATAATGTGGTAACTGTCTTCTTCAATCTAAGTACAATATATAAATAAAAAAATAAATACGTTCTACAAAAGAAACAAATTAAAACAAATTAAATAAAATGATAAAATAGATAAAATGTTCTAAAGTATTAATAGTTTACACGGAATACATTAGAGAAAATGAACAATTTATTTACTGTTTTCCTTTAAGAATAAATAAAAGCTGCGAATGTTTTTTGTTTTTTATTTAAATAAATAATGTTGTAGAAAATAAATATTCACGAAGAATTATTAAATAAAAATGCAAATTAATTCAAGGTTATTAAAAATGGAATTTTGAATTACTTTAAAATATGAAGAACAAAAACGTATATGGATTTATTGCATGGTTTTAAAACAAATAAACTAAAATGAAGTTTTTTTTTTGTTTATTCACAAAAGAATTAGCAAGAACAATCAATCGTTTCCCTTTTAACAATATCTCAGACGTCATATTTTGCTGGATTATAGCAACTGTTTCTTTTCCAAGAATGTTTACAAGTAGTTGCTGAATTACTGTTTCGTAAAATAAAAAAATCACAGTCCTATTTTACAACAAAATAGCTGTTATCTATTTCAATCAAAAATATTTCTCTTATCCCTTTTTTTTTTCTTTTCATTTCATTATATAAAAACACCAATAAGCAATATTAAAAATGATAAAACAGACAGGAAATATTAAACGTGAATACTTGTCTATAATGTTTACATCTTTGATCTTAGGCATGGATACACGAATTGCACTTGCCTTCTTTTTAATATTTTGCAAAACTTTTTGTCTTCTGTGAGAATTAATGTTCATTCTTGATTTTTTTGAATAAGGGAGGCCACGACTGGCATATGTAAAACGGTGGGCAGGACTAGTCATTCGGAAACTGGGTGGAATCTTTATCTGTGTTTCATTTTCGTCAGGAGTGCTTCCACCACGATTGTGTCGATTCCTAAGACCTGGAAGTGGTGACATCCTAATTGCTTGGAGTTCAATAATTTCTTCATTCTAAAATAAACAAAATAACAGCATAATGTAATCCCTTAATTTTATTTATGTATTATTTATGTAATAATTATAAGTACTCAAAAATGAGGGCATTCATCACAAAGAAAATAAAATCACATTGTTATAATTACAAAAAAAAAAAAAATCATTTAAATAATTATAATAAACACTTTATAAGACACTAACTGGTAGAATAAACCTTTAATCTAACATTAATTTTGTCAATTAAAAAATAACAAGAAATAAAATAAAAGCTTAGAATATTATTGTTTTGAAACAAATAGAAGGAATCATTATCATTGATGTAAAGACATGAATATCATTAATTACTCTTTGCACATGTCTTTTTATAGAATAAAATTTATTGTATTGGTCAAGGTTGTTCCACTTATACAGTATATGGTTAAATTTATTTCTAAGAAAAAAAAAAGGCTATATATAGTCTACCCTACTATTTTTGTAACAAAGGCATGAAAGCATTAAACACATACAATAATACTAATTATAATTAAATAACGCATATACATTATATTTTGTTTTAAGTTTTGATACATGCACACTGTATCTTGAACCATATTCTAGTCTAAATGCAAACCCATCGTAATTGTTTGAAAAAAAGTCTTATTCACATTGATTCTACTGTAGTTCACAGATTCATTCTTATATTTGAATATTTTCTTTACTTTTTTGACATTCAATGTGTTTGACAACTGTACCTAACTGGCTTAAATTATTTGGGACCTAACTAAATCTACAAACATATAGAATATATTTTTAACTAAAGAAACAGTTCTATTAATGATATAATAAAATACGTATATTGGTGATTATTTATCTTTTCAAAATATATGTGTTCAAGTGTATCAGTATTATGAGATAGAGTGGAGAGAGATGGGTCGTATGAGAGACTGCTCTTATATCCAATATATTACATATATTGATACAGGTATATAATAAGCCTGTATTTCAGTTACTTCATAGTAGAGATGTCTTCCCATCACTTGTATTTTTTAAATGGATTATGTCCACTATACATGGGGTCAGATTGACTTTAAGTCAACATGGGTGTTACAAGAATATTGGTCTCAGGGTGGCCTTTGAACATTCCATTAGCAGATTTTCAATTGGATGGATGGTTGAAGAGTTGTAATGTGGAATGGATTGAAACATGTCTATTAAAGTATGAATAGTGACTATCTTAATATATATATATATATATATATATATATATATATATATGCACTTAATTTAATATATTCCAACTATATTCTGTTTAATAAATACTTATATTTGATTATTTATCATTTCAACATATATTGTTCAATTATCAGTATTATAGATAGAATGGAGAGTGGAGGGTCATGTGAAAGTCTGTTCTCATACACCCAATGTATTACATATATTAATACAAGTATATAACAAACCTGTATTTCAGTTAATAAACTTAAATTAAAATAACTCTCTACAAAGTAAAATATGTAAATTTAAAAATAAAACTAAGAACCCCTTCCTGTTTGTCATTGATGTTAATTCAAAATGTTCACATTTTTTAAAGTTATGCTATTCATAAAATAATTGAGAGAACAGTTTTTGTTGTAATACTTTATTAAATTAATATTATCAGTTCTGTAATGTTTTCTAAGCTTAAATTTTATATATATATATATATATATATATATATATATATATATATATATATATATATATATATATATATATATACATAAAAAATACTTTCATTATTATAATTTATAATTTACTTTAATCCATAGACTTTACACACTTTATTTATATTTATTTTGTCAAAATATCATATGTATATTGATTAAAATGGCAACTATGCAATCAACTCTTTGTACAACAAGATTTCTTTTAATTGAAGATCAAACTGTCAAACACTTAACTAGACAACTCAGTTAAATAGCTTATGCAGTTCATTAGTATTTGTCACCATATTCCTTATACTTATGAAATATGTCTCTTACTATAATATGTATGTGTAAAATCAATAAAATATCTGTTAATTAAAACAAAACTGTAACTATAATTGAAATAATAAATTTCACAGTTTACAAACTATTATAAACAATCCTTAAATCCACAAAAGTACTTTCGGTTAATTTCTTAAACCTGCCTCAACTGCCATTAAATTCCAAAAAACAAAAAACAAAGCTGAAGAAAACATCATCAATTCAAATCCCACGAATCTCGTATTTTAAAGTTAGCAGCTTGTCAATTTATTAAATGCATTTTATTTCTGTTTATAAAAATTGCCCCTTTAATTTTTTTTTTATTATTGTTTCTCTCTTCATGAAGAATTTTCACACTTTCAAAATCAGATTTACACAGGAATAAAATGCATTTAATAAATCGACAAGCTGCTAACATTAAAATAGGAAAAACTCACTATATATATTGCCACACACATTTTGGATTTGCATTGAGATTTTTCTTTTCTTTTTTTTTTTCAATTTAATGGTAGTTGAGACAGGTTTAAGAAATTAACAAAAAAACTTCTGCAGATTTAGGATTTTTTTATAATAGTTTGTAAACCGTTAAATTTATTATTTCAATTATAATTACAATATATATATATATATTGTAAATATCGATAAGTCTATCTATATTTTAAAAATTGTCATTTGTTATTAAAAAAATCTCTTTGAGTTGATGTTCATATATGAAGTATTATTATTGTTTATGGTTATTAGGTATAGTTATTGTTTGAAGTTATTATTTTATTTATATGTTGATGGTACATCGTTATGAATATTTAATTATTATAAATAAATGGAGACATATAAATTGTTGATTATAAAAAAAAATATTTTATTTGCAGTGATTATTAAAAAAATGCAATATTATTATTTATGTATATTTTTAAAGCTGTCAAATAAATTTTCAATTTAATATTTTTTATATATATGCTTGATATTTTATTTTTTTTTAATGTTAATTGTTTAAAATAAAACATGTGTAACAATGGTTTTCAAAACAGCATTTTCTAGCACGTGGAACAACAGCAACAACAAGAAGAGGCCATTATTATTATTAAGATAGTAATAAAACCAACTGAAGGATAAAAATTTGTTGTATTTTTTTTTTCTTTGAAATTACCATTCTTCAGAATATTGGAATAAGATAGATTTCTATGGTAAATACATAAATCATGACAGGCTAATAGAGATATATCTCAGCCAAGAGGCTGCACCATTTCTTTCATTTATTCCAAGGCAATTTAAAAAGAAAAACTAGGCAAATTTCAATACATGAATTTCATCGCGTTTGAAGCCGAAATTTGACATAGCTATCTGAAATCTATAATGGTCAATCTAATAATAATCTGGAGGTAACTAGAATTAATATATTGGATTTAACATTTCAATTTATTTATTTACTTTTCAAGGAAATAAATTTTAGAAGGATAAAAATATACATACATCCAAGAATTGACAATTTTCTCTAACGTGATAGTTTCTTCACTTTAACTAGAATGCATTCTAATATTGAACGGATAAAGAAATAAAACAATGGAATAAATTGACTTTTGAAGGAAAACTAGACATGTGAACTTTGAAAGGTAGTCAATAATTTTATATGTATAAATGATATATAAATATATTTTTGAGATCGATATTTTTGTTTACTTTTATTTTTCATTATAAAAATATAACGTTTTATAAATATTCAATTCAAGCGTCTTGTTTTCTAACAGCAATAAACATTAAACAGGTGTCAAAATTAACACTTAAGTAATTAAAAATCTTAAAGTATGGCTTATAAGTTTGGGTTGCATATGAGTTGTTATGTATATTTTAATAAGTAAATTTATATTCGCAAATTTTATTATAAAAATTGTTTTATTATTAATTTATGTATTTCCATTTTTTTAACTTCATATAATAATTCTTATGCAGACCAAAACAATAATTTATATATATTTGCTGTATATAATATTTTTTATTTTTATTATTTTAAATATCTGAAAAATATAAATATGGATTTGTATTTATATTAATACCTACTTGTTAAGCACAGATATGTCTTTATTTATTTAATATATATACTTATTGCAAGTATATATGTATATTTATTATTTGGGTTTGTATTTAAAACATTGGTATTACCTAAAATTAAACCATAATATAAAAATAAAGGATGTACTATTTGTTTTATAAGTAATGCCTTTGTAATTTATTTGAAAGAGTATTAATATTTTATTCTTATTTTTCTTTTAGTGCCAAAGTCATTATGAAATTAATTGAATTCACAATTTAATAGAGGATAACTACGTATTTCACTTATTATTTAGTCTTTAAGTTACTTACACATATTATTATTCATTGATATGTTTAGATATACATAAATTTACATAATAGATGTGTATATTGGATTTAATAGAATTACCTTTGTTTCTGATATATATATTTGATTAGTTAGTTATATCAACCTTGAAAATAAATTATAATGATAGATCTCATTGCTCTGTATGATTTTAGATTTATTTCATGTATAGCTAGTTGGAAGGGCATATAAACAATTTATTTAAATATAACTGGGATAATTTTGTCTTTCTTCATTTAAATTATACAATTTATTATATTAGGCTTTCTCAACAATTGGATTCATTTAGATTATATATATTCCATTACGTTTATCATCCAATGTTTGAAGCATTATTTTCTTCTCATATATTGATGTTCCATTACATTTGAGGTATAATATGTTTATATGATATATTGTCCATTATATTTGGCACCACAAACTGTTGGTCCCAGTTAACTGATGATTGGTATAATGGAGTAAAAGTATGTTCCATTACATTTGGACGCCACAACGTGGTCAGCATAATATGTTCGTTTAATTATTCATTACATTTGGTGTCTCAAAGTTAGGGGCTTGGTTAACTAATGATTATTGTTGCAAAAGTTCATATGTTTATTTTCATTTGAGATCATATAAAGATACATTCCATTATATTTGGCTTTCCCAATGTTTGGGGCCTCTTTCTTCAATTTAAATGGAATGCAGCAAGTACATTCCATTACAATATATATATATATATATATATATATATATATATATATATATATATATATATATATATATATATATCTCCATGATGTTATATAGCACATAGATTCTTTACTTTAAAAAAAGAAAGACACATACACATAAATAAACACTGTTTGATTGTAATAAAATTTATATAAATTCCATACAGTTTATTTTTTAACATAAAGTGAGTCAAAGCCAACTTCAGGACTTTCCTAGTATTATAGGTGCACAATACATTATCAATTTATTTTAATAAAATCAGTCTTAATATATAAATAATTATATAAATTATCATTAATATCATGATAAACATATACAAGGACTATCTCATAGAGAATTGCCATTAAGATTTTACATTTTTGAAATTTTAATATTTAAACTTTTAGTAAAATCTTAATATTACAATATAATTGGGACATGTCTATACTTATTCATTCTCTTTTAAAATATAAATCAAAGTAATATACAAATTGGGAAGAAATTAACAAGTTATGTAAATATTTCTATTTAACTATTTAAGAAAAAAGATTATATTATTATCATATATATATATATATATATATATATATATATATATATATATATATATATATATATATATATATATATATATATATATATATATATAGTTTTGTAGTATCAAGATATGAAGATATAATTCTTAATAATAATATATTTTGCCAAGCTATTAAAATTTATTACAGGTATGTTGATGATGTTTTTGTTTGTGGAAGTTTAGATATTATAAATGTATTATTCAATGAATTAAATAGTTTAGAAGGTTTAAAATGGAGTAAATCTTTTGAAGACAAAATGTCAATTCAGTATTTAGATATTAAAGTTACCCATAATAAAAATAAATTAGATTATTGTATGGTAATAAAAGATATTGAAAAAAGAGGATATATTCCTTGGTATTCAAATGTGCCAATAGCACATAAATTATCCAGTTTAAAATCATTTTTATTTAGGATCTAAGAAATTATGTAAATATAGTTCTGATAAAATAAGTAACATAAATGTATTTATTATGGATTTGTTAAATGTTGGATATGATCATAAATTAATTTATAATATTGTTACTAAGTTTAATAATAATAGAAATATTTTAGATGCTATAGATATTGATAAGATAAAATATACTTGGATATCAATACCATTTATTTGTAATGAACAAGTGAAATTTATAAAACAGATATATAAAAATATATGTCAAGTTGCATTTTATACTACTCCTAATTTAAATAGATTAATAAATAATTCAAAAAATAGGTGTAGTATTTTAAATCAAAGTTGTGCAATATATAAATGGCTATGTGTTTGTGGAAAGGCATATATTGGGGAATCTCGATGTACATTGGAGAAAAGATCAAAGGAGCATTTGTTGTTATATAAACGAGTGCAAAAATCAAGACAAGAGAATGTTAGAAATGATGATGTATCACCATCAGTATTTTTTGATCATAATGTAACATGTAATTATGGTTTTGATTTTAATAAAGTTAAGATTTTGTGTATTGAAAGAAATAATAATAAACGCAAAATTAAAGAAGCTATGTTAATAAAAAGTGAAAAGCAACAGTTGATAAACAGACAGGCCGCCAATATAAAAATTAATGAATTGTGGGAAAATTGATATATGACGTATTACTTTTTGTTTACATTTGTAACGGTTTTTTCTAATACAATTTGAATCTAGTTGACAACGACTACATAGATAGTTGAAAGTACTTCTATTAAATTGGTATATATTTGTTTTTTTAAAATATTGTTTTACTGTATTAATTATTGTATTGTTTTGAATAATTATATATATATATATATATATATATATATATATATATATATATATATATATATATATATATATATTGAACAATTACTGATATTTTTTGATTGTGGTAAACTGCATTTCATCGATCAATCTATATGATTTTCTGGTCATGTTAATATAAAAACAAAATTTATAAACTTTAAACAAAATATAATAAAAATGTCAATTACATATATATTTAAAACAAAAAACAAATTAAAAACTTGCTAATGCTTGTATTTATGTCAACAGATGACGTTCTACCAAAAACAACACCAAGCATTTATTTACATAAACGTCAGAGCATGCATTCACTATCTCTAACTTTAATTCCACTTTCAGATCATGATTTCAAGCTATTTGCTATCGTCAGTGAAAGACAGGAATTTTAGAAACTAGATCTAAACACAAACTCTGAGCATTTATGAAACAGTTTCTATTCAGCTTGCAAGCGTGAATCTTTTAGACATGTAATGTCTTCAAACTCAGCATAGCAAGCCAGATAGCTACATGGGTCTGATCTCAGTTCAGCATCACCACATAGTAGAAGCCTCTGCTAATATATATCATTGCTAGAAAGATCTTAAAGGTACATTTATGAAAAACAAAAAACAAGTTAAAAACTTGTTAACGCTTATATTTATGTCAACAGATGGCGTTCTACAAAAACACCGTCAAGCGTTTGTTTACATAAATGTCAGAGCATGCATTCACTATCTCTAACTTTAATTCCACTTTCAGATCATGATTTCAAGCTATTTGCTATCGTCAGTGAAAGACAGGAATTTTAGAAACTAGATCTAAACACAAACTCTGAGCATCAGACCAATGTAGCTATCTGGCTTGCTATGCTGAGTTTGAAGACATTACGTGTCTAAAAGATTCACGCTTGCAAGCTGAATAGAAACTGTTTCATAAATGCTCAGGGTTTGTGTTTAGATCTAGTTTCTAAAATTCCTGTCTTTCACTGACGATAGCAAATAGCTTGAAATCATGATCTGAAAGTGGAATTAAAGTTAGAGATAGTGAATGCATGCTCTGATGTTTATGTAAACAAATGCTTGACGGTGTTTTGGGTAGAATGCCATCTGTTGACATATGTATATAATCCCAGTGCATAACACTATACTGAAATGAATATACAAATATTAAGCAGTAAATCACCCCACATGGTTAAGAAATCCAGTATAAACCTGAGCGTTTACTGAAACAATTTCCTATTCAGCTTGCAAGCGTGAATTTTTGAGACACGTAATGTCTTCAAACTCAGCATAGCAAACCAGATAGCTATATGGGTCTGATCTCAGTTCAACATCACCACATAGTAGAAGCCTCTGCAATCTATATCATTGCAAGAAAGACCTCAAGGTACATTTATGATAAACAAAAATGCAAGTTAAAAAAACTTGCTAACGCTTGTTTTTATGTCCACAGATGGCGTCCTACCAAAACACCTATCAGCGTATTTTCGTTTACATAAACGTCAGAGTAGTTAGTATTCACTATCTCTAACTATAATTCCACTTTCAGATCATGATTTCAAGCTATTTGCTATCGTCAGTGAAAGACAGAATAAAGAAACTAGATCTAAATACTGACGATAGCAAATAGCTTGAAATCATGATCTGAAAGTGGAATTATAGTTAGAGATAGTGAATACTAACTACTCTGACATTTATGTAAACGAAAATACATGATAGGTGTTTTTGGTAGGGCTGTACATCTGTGAACTATAAATACAAGCGTTAGCAAGTTTTTTTTAACTTACAATTTTGTTTATCATACAATGTACCCCTTTGAGGTCTTTCTTGCAATGATATAGATTGCAGAGGCTTCTACTATGTGGTGATGCTGAACTGAGATCAGACCCATATAGCTATCTGGTTTGCTATGCTAGTTTGAAGACATTACGTGTCTAAAAAATTCACGCTTGCAAGCTGAATAGAAATTGTTTCAGACGTGTGCTCTTCCGATCTAGTTTGTATTTAGATCTAGTTTCTTTATTCCTGTCTTTCACTGACGATAGCAAATAGCTTGAAATCATGATCTGAAAGTGGAATTATAGTTAGAGATAGTGAATACTAACTACTCTGACGTTTATGTAAGATCGAAAATACGCCTGATAGGTGTTTTTGGTAGGACGCCATCTGTGGACACAAACATAAGGCGTTAGCAAGTTTTTTAACTTGCATTTTTGTTTATCATAAATGTACCTTTGAGGTCCTTCTTGCAATGATATAGATTGCAGAGGCTTCTACTATGTGGTGATGCTGAACTGAGATCAGACCCATATAGCCTATCTGGTTTGCTATGCTGAGTTTGAGAGACATTACGTGTCTAAAAATTCCACGCTTACAAGCTGAATAGAAATTGTTTCATAAACGCTCAGAGTTTGTATTTAGATCTAGTTTCTTTATTCCTGTCTTTCACTGACGATAGCAAATAGCTTGAAATCATGATCTGAAAGTGGAATTATAGTTAGAGATAGTGAATACTAACTACTCTGACGTTTATGTAAACAAAAATACGCTTGATAGGTGTTTTTGGTAGGACGCCATCTGTGGATATATATATATATATATATATATAATGAAATAGACAATCAGTATGTTTATAATACTAGTGAATGAAAGTTTATTATTTATATAGTAAAACAATTTAAAGATTAAATGAAAGTGCTGCAATCTATTTCCCTTGCAACAGTATACATATGTATAAGTGAGATCCAATAATTCTGTAAACAATATAATTGTTGCTTATTTCTAAAATAACTTTATTAAAACAAATAATATATATCCGGTTTAATGGCGGCCTCTGAATGCAGATCTCCTGTATCATCTCTCACCTGATGTGAATATATTTGCACTAAAAAGGGAAAAATTTGAGAGAAAATTACAAAACTATATCTGTGAGTACAATCTTTATTATTCTATGCAATTATTTAGCGTGATTTACTACTTTAAAGTAGTTTTGAAACATTAAATTAAATAACGTTTATTAATTACAATTAACCGCTAAAGTGGACTCTATAATAAAGCCTATACTAAGGCCTAAACTCTCTAATGGAAAAATATATATATATACTAACTTAAAAACCTCTGATGACTCCCAAAGTTTGGATTACAACAATAAACCCTCCAAAGAACCTAAGAATAAATCTACAATGGTAGAAAGCATTTCAAATAATCAAAATCAATTTCTTTCTTCTTCGACTACTAACAACCCGATAATAAAACCTATGCTAAAATCGAAACACTGCCACATGAAAGGGGAAAATAATTCGAAATTATCTAGTGATTTCCAAATTGTAAATGCAAAGATTGCAGCCTCTAATAAATCTAAAAATAGCGTGGAAAATGTTCTAAACAATCATACTGTTAAAAAAAGTACAATTCCTCTCATAAACGCACAAAACAACGGGAAAACTTTGCAACAGGGGAAAACTGATGATCCCCCAATTACAGCCTCAAACAATAAAATGAATCACTTAGAGAATACCAAAACTTTACAAACACCATCAAAAACTAAAACTATCTCCACTAAATAATCCAGAACTGAGAACACAAATTAACAACAATAATTTATATAATAACACAAATCTAAATCTCATAAAATCTCCAAAACATTTAAATGAAAATAAAAATACCAAAACTACAATGATTAAACCAAATCAGAAATCGACCATAAACCATAATGATATGCACTCTCCCATTCCAAAACAATCTTCACTAAGTCACCCAGAGCTTGAAAAATTCCATATCACAGGCCTTGTACACAGGGATTCAACCCAACTACCTCACAACTCTAAGCATAATAAAACCACAAGCCCAATGATGAATGAAATGACATATGCAAACAAGGTCAGAGCTAACATAATGATAAATACACACCATCAAACATCACAACCTGATAAATACATGGAAGTAATTCGACTTTTACAAGAAATAGAAACAGAACAGTCTACAACAAACTACTCTAATCCTCAAACAACATCTATAGATAATCCTACTTGTGATATTCAAAACCATGAAATAATAAATGAATATTTTAACCAAACCATCCCATTGCCACTCCACAAATCTCTACTCAACTATTATAATGAATGTTCTCTTATACTTTCCACTACAGATAACTGTTTAAATCTGTACACATTCCCTACATCATCACTATATGAACTATGTAAAGCACATGGCTGGTGGAAATTGATCTATAAGATCCTCTTTCATCCAAATGAAAGATATCTTATCATCCAGTTCACAAACCAACAAGTTAAAGCTGCCTTTAGAAATAGTCATAAACTCCTAAACAACAAATTTTTTGTCTACATTGACCTCAACCATCCAGTTGTTTTAATAGGGCGAATTCAAAAATGTACCATGGACTTTGAAAAGGCAGACCTTCAACGCCACTTCAAAGACTATGGCACCATTACCAAATTTCAATACCTAGTAGCAGACAATGATGATCCCACAGTATACATCAACATCGCACAATTTCAGCTAGTTCTTAAAAAAGGAATTCCATCTCAATCAGTCCCATCTCTAATTCAACATGGTGAATCTCCACTCAACATCATCTTTCATGGCCTTCCATCTCAATGCTTCCATTGCAGGCAGAGAGGCCATCTAAAAAAAGATTGTCAAGAGAGAAAATGCATAATTTGTGGAGAGATTCGGTACAAATTCCACAAATGCAATAGTGATCAAGAAAATCAACATCTAAAAAATACATACCCAAGTCTCAAGCAACAGTATATCACTAGCAATACCACGGATCACACTAGATCATCATCAAAAATTCCTAATGATAAAACTTCCTTGGAAACAGAACAATTTCAACTCACTCCTGAACAGCTACATACCAATGACAATTGCGATCATCATCAGATACAGCAACAATCAGCCAAACAGACCTGGACACCGATGCTGAACAAAGCGACACTACAATGGCCAACAACAGAATTCCACATAAAAGAAAACATAAAAAAAACAATAGCTCTGAACAATCAGCAATAAATTTGACAATCTTTGAGATGCAACAAAGACTAATATTCCCCCACCAAATAGACCTTGTGAAAAAAAATGAAGAGACCATTTCTCCAAAAATCACAAGTTCATATAACCTCACAAATGAAACAAAAACAATAGACCAAGATAACAACATACAACAACTGGTTGACCCTTTGTCTCAAAATAAAGTGGCCTCACGTCAACATGAAAATGATAATGAACACTTACTCATAGACTTATCTCCATCATTGTGGCCTATTCCTGAACCTATTCCACCAGACCTCAACTTATCTAAGAACCTAATACAATCTGAACCTTACCGTCACACCACCAATTTGATGCTGGAACAGAATATTATGTATGGTCTTAGAAACTGGATCACATTCCAATCAGGCAAACTCTCCTACATGAGAGAGCGGTTTCACTATCAATTATGACTTTTGACATAACATCAATTAACATCAGAGGTGTGAACTCCCTTGGCAGAATCCAAGCATTATCATTCTGGCTTAAGCATAATACACCTGATGTTCTTTGCCTCAATGAAACAAAACTTCACACACTATCTGACCAAAACATCATGCAGAGAATTCAAAAATTCGGATACTTCCATTATTTCTTCTCCTCCTCTGCATCTGGTGGAGTAGCAATTCTTTTTAATAAAAAATCTAAAATAACCTTTTTCAAAATAATACATTATACAGGTAAATGGATGGACACTTAACATAATAAATGTTTACATGAACAAAGCATCAGATATAATCTATAGAATCATCCACACTATCAACATGGTCTTAAGAACTAACCCTTTTCCTGCATTGACGTTGGGGGACTTTAATCAAACATGATTCTTTTGAAGGAGTCACTTAAAATCACTGAGCAACACCTTTACAAGTGGAAGACAGCTTTTTGATGTGTCTGCCTTCTCATTCTATTCATCATGGTTTAAGTCCCTCATTGATCTTTTATACTTCTCTCCTTCACTTGCTCCCTTCATTGAAGCTAACTTGTGGCCTGTTGTCTTTATGGACCACATGGCACTAGAGGTCCTTATCAGAATTGTGGATAACACATTCATATGGCAACATTCCACGAACAATGAGGATTCTCACAAAGGAATCTGCCACTATACAACTCATCTCTGAGATTTACATATCATTCAACTCTGCTAATATAAACACACTTTCACTATGTGATAAATGGAATAATTTCATAAATATTCTACAATCACATATTCATAAATGCACCCAACATAATAAAGGTCCCCTTAAATTACTAAGTCAATTGGACAAGATAGCCAACACACTTAAACATTTGCCCATACAAAGGCAAAATATCCAAGAAATTACTCACCTTAAACTACAATACAAAGCTACCCAACAATCCCTGACTGAATACCCATGAATTAAGTGAGCATGCAGTTACTTAGCATATCAACACTGCTGAACTCGAGGCTACATCAGATGGACCCTAGGATCCAACCAACAAAACAAGGCATCCTCATTGATCAAGATACATAGTAAACAATATATAGGACTCTCCATGTTTTCCAAAATAAGAGACTTTTACAAAAGAAAATTGCAACCTATTGGTGTCACTAACATCCGTAGAGTTTTTGTTACTAACAACCCTATGGAACATAACATCACAGATGGTGATATTCTTGACAAACTGCAATCGCTCCCAGAAAGTGTCCATTCTGGCATGCATGGAATTCCCAGATTTCTACTTTTACACCTAAGAGCTTTTACTATCCCAGTAATCCATGGAATGGTAGACCTCATCGCCACTGAAAGTCATCGCCTAATAAACCTATGTCCCATCTCCATGGTACCCTTTTTAAAGAAGCGTGATGCACAACCAGATCTTAATAACCTGCATCCTATCTCGATGATTCCTATATTGATAAAGATCATCGAGAGCATCAATATAACATAAGCAAACAACTTTCACGCTATCAATTTTCAAAAAAAGGCACTTCAACATCCGACACTGTCAGCCGGTTCAGACTTCTGGTCAATCATGTGTGGAGACAAAGGAAGTCCTGCCATTGCAGTCCAACTTGATATAGCTGGAGCATTCAATTCCGTGAGAATTGATGTTCTTCTCAGTGTTCTGGAACAGCTAAATGTACACCCGTATACATTCAAATGATTGAGAACCTTCTTTACAATCAGGAAGTGTTCTTATCCCTAGATGGTCACATTGCCCTGGGTTTTATACCCTACATCTCCATCCCCCAAGGTTCTCCTCTAAGTGCACTTCTCTTTGCTGCCTATATCAATCCAATGCTGTTGAACATCGAGGCCACGTTTTCTGGCATCACTGTTCCGCTACTTAATGAGAACATCACTCACATCTCCTATATGGATGATGTAGTTGTGTTTCTTTCATCCCATGATGAACTGGGTAGGCTAAAACAACTTCTTGATCACCATGTCAAATTATCTGGTCTCCTTGTCAACCCAAAAAAATCAACTATTTGGCCAATTCTTACTGGCCCGAAGATCTCTGGTGAATTTGAAGCAGTGCCACAGAAATTTCTGGGATTTCACCTATCAAAAACACCCACGGTGATGTGTAAAGAGATACAGGACTCATTATTAGAGAAAATTGAAACCACAATCACATCTTTGTCAAAAATATACCTTTCCCTATTTGGAAAAGTAGCCCTTTTAAATGCTCTCATTCTTCCAAAAATAATATACTATTTGGCAGGGTTCATCCCCACCAAGGTATTCACAACAAAGTAGAAACTGCCTATAGAAAACTGTGTTGGGCGGGCCGATCACTCGTAATTAGCTTGAGAATCCTCCAAAAGCCTAAAACTTTAAATGGTCTCTCACTACACTCACTAACTATATTCAACTTACAACACACCCATAATGTACTCTACAACATCTTCAAGGAAAATGAACGTGCTCAATGCCCACTTCCGAAAAAGGACATTCAACCTACTGATTGGCCACCCCCCAGAGGACTGCCTTGCTCTTTCAACAGCAAATCAACCTTATCTTTGATAACATCCAACCAACATCAACCCTATTTCAAAGAAAACTTGCGTATTGGGAAGTGTTCGATCTTCTTGACCATCAAAAACAGAGGATCCCCAGCTGCCTTTCAATCAACATCCCTCGAATGATAAGGATGACCAAGTTCTGGAAGTTGCTGCCAAAAATCGTGGACTTCCTGTTGAAATCGAACCTGCATGCCCTCCCAACAAATGCCTTCCTCCACTATAAAAGGGGGCAAGATATTGACCAATTGCACATTGTGTCAAAGACAGGAAGAGACTACTGATCACTTCCTTTTTGAATGCACAACTTTGAACAATTTAAGAATTCATTTTCAACAAAACATGACAAGAAATCAAAATGAACCTCAAGACAGCAATTGAAAAGGGCATATTCTCTGAGATCCGGCTTTCGGCCATAATTAACTTTTCCATCTGGGCATTGTGATGTAAGCTGGTGTTCCAGGCTGAGACCTTGAATAATATATTCACAGCATTTTGCCAAATACTAAACAAGGAAAGGGATAGAGATATGTGCACTGCTGACCCGTTCACAGCTGCAAAAACCTGGGACTCCATTGCAATTGGATAGAGCTCCCCACAACTTTGCTGTTTATTGGGTGGCTGTTGCTTTTCATCATTTCATAAAACTGAAACATGGGTATTAATACTACCTACTAACAGCATCTCATTTTAATCTCCCCTGCTATGAACTTTAGACAAATTGGGTTTCTATGGTCTATTTTCGGAACAACAAACAAGTCACAAATGTTTCCTGTGCAAACATTAACTCAAATATATCTTCTTTTTTTGCATGCTATTTCATAATCATTTACTTGTTTTGTACTTTTTGGTCTGTATTTCTTTGATCTAAGTGTACAATAAATTTGATTTTTGAAAGATAAAACAAATAATATGTTTACAAATGGTATACTATAGGCGTAATTAATAATTACCTGATAACATCATGGTAAAAAATGACAAAACTTAATAAATTAATATATGATATTTTGATCATCAAGGACTTTTCCTAGAAAGATGAAAAAGTTTCCAAGTTTCCTCATATAAAAATTTTGTAGATAAGATTCTGTCTCTATCCTTTGTTGCTTATGAAATGATAATACACTGAGCCAACAACTAGGTTACTTTTTTTTGAAAGAGAGTTATTTATAGCTCTAGGGTAAAATTACAAAGTATAGATAACTGTTTATACTAGTTAAATACCATTTAAGGCATGTTGAAGTATTGTCCTCTAAAATGAGAAATGCCCAACAGACATTTTTCACATTTATACAATAATGTTTTGATCAAATAAAAGCAAGATTTTAAGTATGTAATGAAAAATAAACTCATGACTCTTGGTGATTAAATTTGTGAATTCAAAAAGAGTCTCACGGTACAATGGCTTCATTTGAGGCTAACTTGAGGCTGGATAGCACTCCGTCTCTAAACCCTAGTTAGAGAAAAAGGGACTCATTCACTGCAGCATGAGCCGAGGTCAGGAATGGAGTATAATATATGTGAATATTGGGATCCAATCTATCAACGAATTGTGATTCCAAGGAGATGTTCGCTCATGAAGAAGTAACAGGAACTATGGATATGTGCAGAGACACTCATGAATCACCGAATAGCACAATATAATAGAAAATGCAGTCAAACAACCATTAAACTTAAAAATTGTAATTATGAAGCATATATATAATAGTATAATTTAATATTTTATGAGACTGAGAAAATACCCACTATTAAGATAACTATTACTTTCTTTTTTTTAAAACTAATATAAAATATACGAAAGATGGGCATATTAATAATTGATTATTGTTTAACTAGTTTGTTTACAGAGCTAATGAATATTTCAAACTTTAATTTATATACAGATGTACTGTCCCTCTCTCTTATATCTAAAATAATAACGAACGTCTAATTTAACTTGTGTTCAATAGAAACATACATATATAGTAATAACCCTTAGATTGACTTAATAGCATATGACAGTATTATGCAGGCTTAGATCTTTTCTTAAAAACATAAATAAAATCTTTGTAGATATAGTCGCCTTTCTTTTATTTGACTATAAATTAAAAGAAACATTTGTCTTAATATTTTAAATTATAATTGTGCTTTTTGGGTTCTCTCTCTTTCTAATAATATATTTAAAAAAACTATAGTCACAACCAAATGCAGCAGGAGGGAATTCAACATGGTAACTTTTATTCAATAATTTTACTAATTATTTTAAAATATTTTCATAATTTTCATAGTGGGTCAAACAAGTAAAAATAAATTACAGTTTCTCCCTCTTCCAATTCCTCCTATATACATATCTATTAAATATTTCACATTATGCAAAAGAAATCATTTCATTTCTTTCTAAAAAAAAAAACCGTAAAAGTAAGTACTGTATAGAATTCCAGAGAGTGTAATGGTGATTGTTCAAGGTAACTATTTACAAATAAACTAATAACATTAACAATCGCCACTATACATGTTAAAATCTATCCAAGGCATAATTCAAAATATACTTAAATATTATAGGGTGACATATATTAATGGATCTAACATTTAATTTACAAGGCATAGATAGATTCTAACTGATAAAAGTTAAAATAGAATGATTAAAATATCAAAATATAAGATTATCTAATACAAACAGATATATAATTGCAAATATAAGTGACATAAATTTAAAGTTCAAGTTAAAATGAAAGTTAAAGTTAAAATTAAAGTCAAAGTTAACGGTAACTTAAGGTATAGTGTGATATATAACAGGTTGATACAGCAAGGTATTAAAGATCCATTGTCAGTAAATCTTTCTAAGTTTCCAAGTTCATAACTTGTTTTGATGGTAGTTGTTCACAGATAGGTAGCAGGCATCAGTCAGGTAATTTTCCCATGTTCTCTGTCTGGCTACATTGTTCCAACTCTGACTCAAGGATGGAGGGGAGAGTGGAGACAAGGGCTCTACTCATGTATTTTTATAGCACCATACATTTCAAAAATTTCAAGTAAAATAAAAGGATGATGGTTCAAAGTACTGTGTGGCATGGAGATCTTCTCAAAGAGTTTCAGCAAGATTTTCCAGCAAAGACTTTCTTCAGCAAGATTTTCAGCATAAAATTTAGAGCAGGAGAGCTTCTGCGAGTGTAAGAGAGAGAACAAAAGGAAACTTTTTTATTTATACCATTCTTAATTGCTTTTCTACATTCCATTTACTAATTAATAGTTACCAATGTCAATTGTTTAGTTCCTCCTGTTATCTTACACTTTAATTATTTTTTCTTTGTTTTCTTTCCCTAATGGAATCTATATCTTTGGAATTCACGTTTATCTATTAATACAATCTTTTCAGTTTATACATTAAAGTTATAATTTTGTCAAAACATATTTTAACAAAACCAAAGAAAATAAGTTTAAACTTCTTATTACTCTTTCATTACTTTTTAAGCAATTTTAATCTACAACTCTTTCCTTTTATATAATTATTTGTGCCTTTGTCATCATTTAGTTTAAAACACATTCACTGTGGTTGAATATGGATTATGTTTGGAGTGTATGGTTAAAAGCAAATGAATATTTGTATGAAGAATGTGCTCTAGTTAATTAACTACTACTATCATATTATGTTACTTGTACATTTTGCTGTTTCTGCTTATATTGATCAGAGATATGATTACAATATATATATATAATTCTTTCTACCATAGAAAATCATTATTGCAAGCTTTTTAAAAATTAAAAAATGAAATAATGAAATCCAAATAATAGATATTTAAAACTATTCTAAACAATATCCAAATATTTGTCTACAATAATTCTGCAAATCCATTAGGATTATGCATTAACAGATGGGATCTTATTCTTTCAACTCATCAAATCTGATCATTTTTATTTCTTATACCGTAAGATTGGTTTTTTAAAAAAAAGGAATGACATCAACACAACATATGCATATATATTATATTGATGGCCATAATAAATGTATTAAAAATTCTATGCGTACATGTGTGCAACCATATTAAAGTGTACATTGATCCAATTTCTAATTCTTTATTATAACTAATTTTACCACACACATACTCTATATCAGTGGTCTTCAACCACCGGTCCGCGGCCTGGGCAGTAGTTCTTTGCTGGTCTGCGATAGACTGGCAAAAAAGTTTTAATAACAAAATAATAAGATTTTAAACTTTTAATTAACATAAACAATTTTTATTTATTTTTTTCATCGCACTTTTACCTGATTAAAAAAAAAGAAACAGAACAAAATCTAATCAGTCATACATAAATTAATTTGTTTTTCTAGTTATCACAGACATTTATGGCGGGCGGGGGGGATAGAATTAAATTTTTTATTACTTTTCTAAAAAAATTCAAAATTAAAAAAAAATAAAGTTTTTTATTACACAAACTCCATATATATATAACTTCATCTAAGGCTAAGCTGTTTACATCTTTAAGAAAATTTATCTATAGACTTCTGCTGGTCCATGAAACCTTATCCTTATTTTTACCGGGTCCGCAGGTGTGAAAAGGTTGAAGACCACTGCTCTAGATAAACTATTACTACTATTAATAATATTGTAGTCCTTCCATTTTAAGTGACCATTCAAGATTGCAGGATGATTTCTTTTAGTATTAGTAATAAAGAGTAAATCAAATAATTTAATATATCCAGCACACAGTTCTTCTTTTCAAAATAGTTCATATATATCTAATATAGAAATAAAACAAACTAACTCCTTCTTTTTAAAACTTGATTTTTTATAACTATAATCATAGTCATAAAAAATCAAGTTTTAAAAAGGAGTTAGTTTGTTTTATTTCTATAATAAAGAGTACTTAAATTTTATTTTATTTTTTGATTATAAATTTGCAATATTACTACAAAAATTTTTTTACTTCACACGCACATACACACACAAAATGTTTTGCGAGCCACAATTTTTCTTTGTGAAAATATGATTGTTTGTTTTAAAGTTTGTTGTCCCTGGATGTTTCAAGGAAAATGTAAGTGACTTGTCAATTCAAAAACCACAGAAAGTATTTTATGAGACAAATTGTTTTTTATTTTATTAAACAAAAATTTGTTTTTTATTTTATTAAACAAAAATTTGATATAATAATATGCACTTTTTTTTTTTACAAAAAGCAAGAATTTCTAAACAAATATATAAAATAAATTGAAATGAATATTAAATCTCTAAAGTGCAATCCACTTTGTCTTGACTTTCTACATGATACAAAAATTGAATCAGTATTTAAAGGCAATTGGTCTGAAACAAGTACTGCAGAAATTGGTTTGATTTTTATGTCACAGTCATATAGTGAGTCACAATAAATTAAAATAAATTGGAATTTGAAAGATTTTATGTTGCTTCAATTTATTTTATATATTTACAAAACCGATATTTATTTATTATATATATTGATTAAATAATATTTTGTATTGAACAATAGCTTATTTAAAATCTAAATAGTTAAACAAATGTCTATATTAACTATATCATCATTTTTTAAAATTTTATTTTAAACTATTTATCAGATCAATTTAATTGTCTTAAGACTTTTTCTCTCTAAAATTAATGCTTTTTTAATTTTGTAACACGGGGCATAATATAGTGGGATTTAAGTTCTACTTTTTTAAAAATAAATATTTTCAAAGGAAAAATGCTTAATATTTATTTATTAATGGAAAAATATTTAAAATTCAAAAATAAGTTAGCAATTAAAATATTTATATGAACTTTCACCTTCTACACTCGACATCAGAGATCTTCAAAAATTAAATATTGGCATTTTACTTTTTGAATTTCCAATCGGCACAACAAAATTGTGGAAGCCATTCTGAAAATCATAAATTGAGTTTGCAATTCTAATTTTTTCAAAATTTTATTGAAGATGATGTAATTAATATTTTAAGTCAGTGAAGAATAATGATTTCTAAAACTATGTGCATTACATAGGATGAAGACTTAATTGATGAAATTCTCCAAACTCAAATAAAAATACTTTCTCACTATATAAAAAAGGAAATTTCCAACACATTATCTCTAGCATATTTTCAAAAATAAACTATTGACTGTCAACATGTACATATCAGATACATATTGTAACATGATGTACCATTTTCCATATATGTCTTACACATATATAAAACCATTTGTAAAATTGCGTGTATGTATATAACAATACATGTATATGAGTATGTTTAGAAAAAAAAAAAATTCTTAAAAGTATTTAGAAAATTATTCCATTTATCACCCAACATATTTATGAGCATCAACTTATGACCTCAAGCACCAATCCTATATTACTATAAGAATTATGCTGGGAGAGCTGGAATACCAATATGGAAATGCCCTGGACTAGCTCTGCTCAGGGCAGGTGATTGACAAATCGACGGAAATCTACGAGGGAGGAGGTTACTATACTTTAATATGCTCAATATACTATTCTAAATTCTTTCTACTTTATATAAAAACAGACCTAAATAAACAATACCAATAAACATTCATTTCATTTTTAAATTTTGTACATTTTTATTTTACCATGATTAAATATTTTGTGCTCTTTATTTTAAGAAAAACGCATGCATACTGCTTAGATATTTAAAAAAAGCACATGAATAAAACATATATCAGTTCATAACAGTAAGAAAAATCATTTCTTTTCTTTCTTTCCTTTTTTTAAAAGTTTATGCATATCGTTCATGATAATGAAGTTTGTGAAAAATTAAAAGAAGCAGACGCTATCTGAAACACTAATTACATATTGTTGAATGTGTACATACCTGCATTTCTTTTCTTCCCCAGGGAAAATGATGGATTATTAAAAGTGAAAAATTTCATTTCGTTTTGACTCCTTTTTATAGCACTTATGTAATGGTGATGAAATTGAATTATTTATTCTGGCTGTCCTATATTCTTGCTTGTTGATTCCATTCCTTTTTTTTATTTTGACTTCGGATCAATTTGTTTCTATCTTCTGTGGTTACTTTTCCTGCAGCCACCTTTGGACCTTCATGGGGTGGGATTGCACTGCCCGGCATGCTTACACTTTCTTAAGCCAGCTTGTCCACCATTCTACCCTCCATTTCTCTCCACAAATCTCTCTCGCAGCATTCCTTACAAAAATCAGCAATAGAATGAATTCTTTTTAGCAAGTTCTGCCGCTCAAAAATCCAGCTTCTTTTTTTTGAACAAAGACTTTTCGCACCTCCGAATCTAATTTTGTTCTTCTTTTGTTTTCATCGAAATTCTTTTGAATCTAAACTTAAATCTCACTAATTAAATTCCTTAGATATCGATCAAGTTATTTTTGATATCTTTTTTCCATTTAACTTTTCCAAAATGAAATTGAAAAGTTTCCATCTTGAAAATTAAAGTATATTTCCATAACTGCATTTGTACTTTTTTTCTTATATTATTCTATCTAGCAAAATATATACATGCGTTTTCAAAAAAAACAAACAAGCACACATACCCTCCCTCTTCTGTTTATTTTAACCTTTTTAAATCCCTATTTAGAATTATAAATTTATACTAAAAGGAAATGTAAATATGAAAAAGAAATAAATTTAATTAATTGGGCTATATTGATGCATATATAGGCAAGTTTACTTTTTGAAACAGGGATCGAACTCAGCCCTGTTACAATACCCCTCCCGGAAGTCTTTAAATATGGTCTACGTGCTTGAATGGCTTATGTCTAAACAAATAAAAACTATACATATATCCTAAAATCAATTTTATCTGAGTTCCATTCTGTAACTCTAAAACATAAGAGTGAGCGATTATCAGCCTAACGATATACTCTGGGTCTGACCACAACTAACGACATGCTATGAACGAATCTAGCCAACTCTACCCCGACCTGCTTGGTTAGATGATCACAAAATAAAAATAAAAACGTAAAAAAAAAATTTCCTTTTTTTTTAACGAGAAGACATTTCCTAACCACATTCTGCTGCTTCCGAGTCTTATAGGTGTGGATAACTAGGACAAATGCCGGCATCTCCTAACCACACTCTGCTGCTTCCAAGTCTTAGGTATGTGGGTAACTAGGACAAATGCCTGATTCTTATTCGGAATTTCCCAACCATGTTAGGAATAAAAAGCAGCTATACCCAGAACACAACACACATGCCCGATCCAGCAGCCAACCCCATATTCCCATCAGACTTAGACCACTTTTCTCCCAAAGCTTCACAGCCACAACTTATTTATTCTCTATACTTACAAACTGGCAAACACACGTATAAACCATTACTTTATATACGTCAATATATATAACTGCCCCTATAATGACTATGATAAATATTGACCCCACAACCTAAAAAATAAAAAAATTAATTAAAAAAAACTTTTAGGCCTACTTTCCCTCCCCCGAAGCACCATGCTGCATACTTAACTTTCCTAACTAACCAATCCACTCCGTTGTCTATTTTTTGATTTCTTTTACTTAAAAATTCAATATATATCAGTGTATTTACTTTTCTTTTTATGCTTAACACCTACACTCCGTCCCCCATACTTTCCACTCTTCGAAAGCCCTTTAGTTGGGACGCCATTGTAACGTGATGTACCGTTTTCCATATATATCTTATGCATATATAAAACCATTTATAAGATTGTGTGTATGTATATAACAATACACATATATGCGTATGTTTAGACAAAAAATATTTATTCTTAAAAGTATTTTGAAAATTATTCCATCTACCACCCAGCATATTTATGAGCATCAACTTATGACCTCAAGTGCCAATCCTATATTACTATAAGAATTATGCTGGGAGAGCTTGAATACCAATATGGAAATGCCCTGGACTAGCTCTGCTCAGGGCGGGTGATTGACAAATCGACGGAAATCTAAGAGGGAGAAGGTTACTATACTTTAATATGCTTGATATACTATTCTAAATTCTTTCTACTTTATATAAAAACAGACCTAAATAAACAATACCAATAAACATTCATTTCATTTTTAAATTTTGTACATTTTTATTTTACCATGATTAAATATTTTGTGCTCTTTATTTTAAGAAAAATGCATGCATACACACACTGCTTAGATATTGAAAAAAATCACATGAGTAAAACATATATCAGTTCATACCAGTAAGAAAAATCATTTCTTTTTTTTTGATTCTTTCCTTTTTTTAAAAGTTTATGCATATCGTTCATGATAATGAAGTTTGTAAAGAAAGTTTGTGAAAAATTAAAAGAAACAGACGCTATCTGGAACACTAATTACATATTGTTGAATGTGTATGTACCTGCATTTCTTTTCTTCCCTGGGGAAAACGATGGATTATTAAAAGTGAAAAATTTCATTTCGTTTTGACTCATTTTTATAGCACTTATGTAATGGTGATGAAATTGAATTATTTATTCCGGCTGTCCTATATTCTTGCTTGTTGATTCCATTCCCTCTTTTTTTTATTTTGACTTCGGATCAATTTGTTTCTATCTTTTGCGGTTACTTTTCCTGCAGCCACCTTCGGACCTTATGGGGCGGGATTGCACTACCCGGCATGCTTATGCTTTGCCCACCATTCTACCCTCCATTTCTCTATACAAATCTCTCTTGCAGCACTCCTTACAAAAATCAGCAATAGAATGAATTCTTTTTAGCAAGTTCTGCCGCTCAAAAATCCAGCTTATTTTTTTTGAACAAAGTCTTTTTGCACCTCCGAATCTAATTTTGTTCATTTTCATCAAAATTCTTTTGAATTTAAACTTAAATCTCACTAATTAAATTCTTTAGATATTGATCAAGTTATTTTTGATATCTTTTTTCCATTTAACTTTTCCAAAATGAAATTGAAAAGTTTCCATTTTGAAAATTAAAGTATATTTCCATAACTGCATTTATACTTTTTTTTTCTTATATTATTCTATCTAGCAAAATATATACATGCGTTTTCAAAAAAAAAAAAAGAGCACACATACCCCCCTCTTCTGTTTATTTTAACCTTTTAAAATCCCTATTTAGAATTATAAATTTATATTAAAAGGAAATATAAATATGAAAAAAAAAAAAATTTAATTAATCAGGCTATATTGAACATACATAGGCAAGTTTACTTTTTGAAACAGAGATCGAACTCAGCCCTGTTTCAATATAATAGGCTTATTAAAAGACTACTATTGGTTCACAATCACACTATAGTAAATATTAATTATGGATTTTTATGATATGTATAATACTTGATAGAAATTTCTTAAACCAGAAGGAAATGTCATGGAGTTATACAAACCAATAGGGACAAACTAAGAGATAATTTATAATATTTAATTATATGCTAGCTGTAAAGATATATAGATAAACAGTATTTGAGGAATTAGATCTCTATTAAATTAGTAAAAACCACAGAGAATTCAATAATGGTATACCATATCTAAATTGCGAAATGTTTAAAAGCCTTAGAAATTTGTTCTAATAGCAGGTAAATATATTTCTGCGATAAAAAATTACATCTTTTTGCAGCAGTTGCTGTAAAAATATATCTGCAATCACTGCAGAAGAATTAATAAGAGGTGGTTAGGCAGTTTTAGTTGAGACAGATCAGTATATTCATTATGAAGCAATGACAAAATCATGAGCTAGTTCAGAAAACATTTAGAGATTGATTATAATGACAATGGATGCAAACATAAGTTTGATATTATGGTCTTTGAAGCAATTCCTGGTGCAACAAATTTGGAGATGTATGAATACAAAAATACTACATTATTATTTTGACAACAAATCATGATTTTTTTCTGTTTACCAACTATTTCTTATTCTATGTCAGACAACAATATTAATATAACTGTTTTAATTGTTCTTTGAGGATAGATGCTCATTCTCTATCAAGTATTCTAGAATGGATTACTATAAGTTATAATAATTATCTTGTTCGATATTTACATAATACATGGATAAAAGATTATAATTTGAATTGTTGACATTTTCCACTAGAATCATACATAATCACACCATCCCCAACTATATGTAAAAAATCTCACTAACTAGATCAATCTCTGGATATCTTACTCCATAATCAAGTCCGAGAGATTTGTAAATGGAATGTATAAACATCTTGGAGTTTTAGTCATCCACTCCATCTTATATAACCAATACTCATGATCACAAACATGAAAAAATAAATGATCTCCAATATACACATTTCATGCTGAACCAGCACTCATTACTTGTTTCTCTCATATGTATATATAATGTGCTTGATTTGTGTTAAGATAGGAAATCTTCAAATGAACAGGCTTCTCTGTTTTCCATTTTCTTCAGCCATCCATATCATTGATAAATCTGATGGTGTGTTCAAAGCCATTGTTTGTCATGCCTATGTAAGTCAATCTGTCCCCTCATATGCAGGACCCTAAGCCCATATAAATATAGAAGAGGGATGGGCAGAATAGTCTGAATATGTAATAATTAAATACATGTATAGTATTTTAAGTTAGATGTAGAACCCAGATTTTCAAGCTTCTTTTAGTCATGTGTATTGATTGTATAAGATGGAGTGGATGACTAAAGGGATCTTAAAAGTCTGGGTTCAATTCCCTTCTAATTACATCTAACTTCATCATCATTATCAATCCACTGCAGGATTAGGGTCTCTCCAAGTTCAATCCATCTTCTCCGATCTTTAGCTTCTCTTCTCCACATCACTCCTGCACACTTTCTTATTTCATCCATCCATCTCACATGTAGTCTTTTTCTGTGTCTTTTACAATCTCTTGAAATCCAGTTTAAGATTTTAATTGTTCATCTATTATCATCTCTTCTAGAAATATGCCCAGCACAACTACACTTGTCTTTTAATTTTTTCAATGAGGTCAGTAACACCTGTTTGTTCTCTTACCCATATATTGTGTTTTCGATCTTTTCTTGTTACTCCCAACATGTATCTCTCCATACTTCTTTGGGTGGTCTGAAGTCTTTGTATTGATCTTCTATTAAGTGTCCAAGTCTCAGATCCATAAGTAAGAACTGGTAAAACACATTTATTAAAAACCCTCCTTTTCAAACACATAGGCATATTTCCTTTTAGTATCAAGTTATTTCTACCAAAAGCACTCCAAAAAAGTCTAATTCTATGATTAATTTCATGCATTATGTTTCCATCTGTATTAATAATCTGACCAAGATATTTGTAGCTATTAACATCTTCTAACTCATCATAATCAATCTTAATTTTCATATTTTGAGAAAATCCATTAAACATTACTTTAGTCTTTTTAACATTTATGTTTAGTCCTACTTTCATTTGATATCTCCTGCATTTCCTGAAGCTCTAAAGCATTATTTGCAAAAACAAATACATCATCTGCAAAATCTAAATGACTTAAATAATCTCCATTTACTTTCACTCCTTTAGCTTCCCATTTTAATCCAAAAAGTACTTCTTGCAGCACTGCTGTAAAATGTTTTGGAGATATGGAGTCACCCTGTCTTACACTCTTCTCAATGTTAACTTTCCTAGTATCATTATGTAATCTAATTGTTGCTATGGCATTTTTATAAATATTCTTTAAAATGATGATATCCTGGATCTATACCTTGATGATCCAATGCTTTAATCACTGAATAAATGTTTATAGAATCAAATGCCTTTTCATAATCTAAAAATCCAAAGCATAATGGCAACTCATATTCATTTGTCCTTTCTATAACTTTCTCTCAATACCTAGATATGATCTACTGTAAAACCAATTTTAAATCAAGCTTGTTCTCTTGGTTGATGGAAATCCAATGTTCTCTGTAGACAAGTTGTAATTATCTTGGTAAAATTTTTGTATAAAACTGATAAAAGGTTGATAGGTCTGTAATTTCTAATATCTTCTTTATCACCTTTTTTAAATATTAAAACTGCATTCTTCCAATCATCTGGTACATCTTTATCATTTAGACATTTAGTATATGACTTGGCTAAAAAAATTTCTATTGCTTCGCCTGCTTCTTTTAATATATCAATTATAATTCCATCATTACCTGGAGCCTTTCCTTTCTTCATAAATTAAATTGCATGTCTCACTTCTTCATTTAAAATTCTGGGCAATTCGGAAGATACAGTAGATATAGGAGGTACTTGTTCTTTATTATTATATAATTCTTGATAGAAGTCTTCTACCCATTTCATGATGTCATCTCTCTTTTTAGTAATAATTCCATCTTTTTTTCTTATTGTAGATATAAATTTCCTACCAATACCAAAATATTGTTTTACACTCTCAAGACTTTTATTCTCTTCTACAGCTTTCCTTGCTAGTTCACAGTTATACTTTCTTATATCATTTTCAACTCTTTTCCACACCATTTTACAAAATTCGAGATATTCAATCCTTTTTAATGCATCATTTTTGTATATCTTCATTTTTTTTTTCATAAATTCTCTAGACTTGGTAGAAATTTTATTGGTCAAATGCTGCCCTTTTCTACCAGCTATCTTTGTTGTAATTTTTAAGTGTATCAGTTATTTTCATATTAATTTCAATCAAATCTGAATCGTATTCAAACTCTAGTAATACTTGACAACTGTAAATATTGTTTTTCTTAATAATTTTTGTCTCTCTAGTTTTGCATTAACACATATCTTACATCTTACTAATCGATGATCACTTCCTGTGTTAAATTTATTAAGAACATTACAATCTTGAAATATGTATTTTCTGTTAGTCAAAATATAATCAAATTCTCCTGTACCTTCATTTAGATGCCTCCATGTCATTTCCTTTTTACATTTTTCCAAAAAAAAAATAATTCATAATATAAAGTTTTTCTTTTTTCTGCAAACTCCACAAGCCTATGTCCTCTCTCATTTCTATTATCACAACTAAAATTACCTACAGCATTTTCATTTGTTTACCAATTCTACCATTAAAGTCTCCCATAACAATTTTAAAATGTTGATTAATCTGATCAAAAGCCTTTTGTACATCCATATAAAAATCTTCTATTACTTCATCAATATGAGAACTTGTTGGGGCATAAACCTGAATTATCTGCATTTGGTATCTGCTATTAAGTTGTATAACTAATCTTGCCACTCTGTCCGATACACCATCAATCTCCACAATGTTGTTCTTCCACTTTTATTTATAATGAATCCTACTCCACTTGTATTTCCAATATTTGTGCCTTTATAGTATATATATATTAGAGCATGTCTACTATATAAATCAATTGTCTCTTCACCTTTTCTTCTAACTTCACAAAGTCCAATAATAAACCATTTAATATAAGACAGTACTTGTTCTAATTCTTGCTATCTTCCTTCACTTGAAAGTGATCTGCAGTTCTAAGTACCTAAATAAAAAGTCATCATCAAATGGCAGTCTGGATCCATAATCAGGAAATTCTTAGCACCCTCCGCCTTCACCCACCAATCGCTGCCTGGGAATAAGGGCCATGATTTATTTTTGTCTGTCATGATTGTATATATTGGAAAAAATATTCTTAAACTCGGAGGTAAAAAGCCAATAAACTCACCACGCTGGCTAATGTGTGTTGGTGAGCAGCCCATCCATGTTCGTATACTATATGAATAATCACATAGTAATAACAGCTGCAACGACAAGAACGTATAGAGTGGACATTAGGAATTTGTCCGGCTCGGTTCCTTTAAGGTCTCGAAGAGGAATCAAAGGGTCTCCTTTCTAATAAACCTATCCTTTTCTACATTTTTGACGAGCTTGTACATCTGTCATCTTTATTGTTTTGGCTGTGGCTAAACATTTTTTACGAGTTAAATGCCGATAATTACTTAATATATATTATTTTGATAATATATATATAGACTACATTACTTTCTACAGTAATTAAAAAAAAAAAATCAAGATATAATTCTACCGTACTATTCGGATGGATAAACACATTTATAGCAGTTTATGATGCTAAATTTGTCCGAAAATATAATACCCGTCTTTTATGAACAGGCTCAGCAGAAAGCAAACATCAATGCTCGCAGGCATAAAATCATTTTTAAATTTGTGCGGGTAGATTTAAAAAATAACAAGAAAAACCTAATAATGTTTCTTATAAAAGTGAAAGTAGAATGAGTAATATCGAGATACAAGCATCTAAAAAAAATTGATTCATTACAATTATTAGTTTATTTCAAATCATTTCATATTAATTTATATTCTAAAATAAGTACTATTATATTCTTTTCCATTTTATTTTCACTATACAAAAATATTCCTTATCGATACAAAATCACCCCTATCACGGTGAAAACATTAAGAGAAGTTTCTGCGCAGGCTTAAAGATTTCATGATGGCTGACAATTTACAAAATGTTTGCATGAAATCTTGATCTGATATTACATTTTTTTCACCCCTCCACTATTATTACATTTGTTTTTTTTTAAAAAAAATCCTAATATGGATGGGGTAAATTCTATTATAGATCCAAGAGAAGAAGTTAAGAAACTCCAGGATTTAGTAAGAAAATTGGAAAGGCAAAACGAACAATTACGGAGTAAGCACAATAATGCCAAGGAAAATGTGCCCCAATCAAATGGAACTACCGACGTTAAGGTTGTAAAATCTGAAGACTGTAAAAATGATTTAAAAACAAATAATAGCATTTTGGATGACGTAGATATTATAGATGTTGAAGCTCTGGATTTTTCAGAAGAAGATTGTTGGTAAGTTTTAAAAGTGTCATCTATGTTAAACATGAATTGCGTTAATGACATTGTTCTCTATATATCTTTATTCAGAATCAAAATATTTTCTGTTTTATACTTATTTTCTTATATAGTATAATGCTTAACTAAATACGTTTATTTTATTTATTTTCTAGATTCTTTCCCTTTTAATTGTTAGCTTGTTTTCGCTCTAATGATTTAGTTGTTTCTGAGTTAAATTAAACTTGTGTGCTTACTCACATGAAGTTTTTTTTTTTTAAAAAAAAAATCTTGTTGCGTAATAATTAAAAGTTTATTGTGTGTAAAAATACTTTTCATAATATTTTTCTCTCATACAAAAATAATAGTAATATTTTTTTTATGAGGGAGAGTGAAAAAAAAATAGCCATTAAAACTATAAATGTTAATTAAAAACGGATTTTTCTGTTTACATATTCAATTAATTAAATAATAAAAATGTAATATAAAATATTTTTTTATTAGCCCATTGTTTAATACAGTAAACGAAACGGAAGTATTTTACTGTTAAAAAAAAAAAAAAATGAATTGACAATATCATTTTCTTTCCTTTGAGTTTTTTTCGTCTTCAAATGTTGTTTAGTTGTGGTAACCATATGTTTTTAAAGCCCTTTTTGTTTATATATTAGAATAAAAAAAATAATAAGTGCATAATTATTTTATTTAAAGCCGTATTTTATTTAGCTTTCCCGCAACTAACTTTCATTGTTTATTATTTTATACATTTATAATGCTAATGAAAAATTCAACTTAAATATATAAAATAAAAATGCAAACGTAAAAATACTTTACACCTATTTTAATGTTATAATTATAAACTCGAAGATTGCTATTCTGAAAATGAACTCGGTATATATCAGTGCATTTTGTAATGATCAATGATTACATCAATAACTATGAAGAAAGAGGTTACTCACTATTTTTCTCTATAGTTCACTGAATGTAAATCATATTTTTAGCGTTAATTTATATCGTCAACAATAACTTAAGAAAAATGAAATTCCTATATAAATTTGTCTGACTTCACTTTTTCTTTTTTCATTCATTATCACAAATACATTTAGAAGAGATTTCATTGTAATTCTTTAATTTTTCGATCTAGTCAATAATTTATTTCCTTCATAATTTTTTTTTCTCTCTTTTTTCAATATTTTTTTTACGATTTTAAGTTGCTTTGTACTATCTCACTTTCTCTATTTTCATTTTGTGTGAATTCTTTATTCATATATTTTTATTGTATATATTTTTTTGTGTCACATATAAATAGTCTTTTCCTTAAATCTATTCCAATATATATATAATTTAATAAATAAATAGTTCCTTTTTTCCCATCCAAAATTGGATCATTTTCCCATTAATTTTTAAATTTATTAAGATTACCACACATCTTATCTTGCCTGGATATACTTTATTTTTGAATATATATGTTTAGTCTGACATGATTTTTATATATATGTATGAAAGAGTTTTTGGATTTTCAAATTTTGTATTATTATTATTATTTTTATCAAATCCTATGCATCTTAATGTAAGGTGCTCCATTTCCTGCCAAAATTGCTGTTAAATTAAGCACTACCATTAACACATTCAGTGTAATTTTCTTTATGAAGAAAATAATGAATATGTCTAACTTTAACTTTTACTTCTTTTTATAGAGTTACCTCATTTACCACAATCTGATATTTTTATAAAGTAAGATTAATACCAAGCAATATAACTAATAAAATTTTAAATGTCTTAATGAGTAAAAGGACTTATTTTTGCAGCTTTGTATTTGAGATGCTAGAATAAACTATGTTAAAAGATATCTATCAATGGCCAACTACTACAATTAGTAATTAAATGTTATCACTTAATCGTAGTACCATAATATTTAGTTACTCTAACTTGCCTTCAAGCAGAGAATTTAATATACACACATTATTCATAAAACTATATTAAGATTACAACTCAATTTATGCATAACAATCTTTATACTGTTCATGTGATAATATGTCAGACTATTACCATCATTTATCACTAAATGTTGAATGTGTAGAAAATTTTAGACTATTTAAACTTTTCAAATACAAACAACTTGTTAGTAATAACACACAGATAGGCAACACAAGTTAATAATTACACAACATTTTGAGTAGTATTTTTTTTCACCCCAATAATATACTTTATTGTACTAAAATAGGTTACATGAATTTTTCAATGATTTTTTCAGTGTTACAATGGCATGACAGGTCTAACAAGTGTATTATCAATTATAAAAAAATTATAGCATTGTTCAAATAAGTTTACAAGTCGTCGTCCCCTAATAAATTTTATTACCCCCCCCCCCCAAAAAAAAGGGAGATATCTTGCACCAAAAGTCACACTCCTAATTTCAGCAAAAACTTCTGCTTTTATACTTTGAACTAACTTGGACATCACTACTTTTCTTTTTATAGATTGAGTCAATTAAGATTCTACAGGTTTTCAATTTATCACATCTGACACATGTATTCAATAGTCTCTTCATCCCTTCGACATAAATCACACATGTCATCAATCGATGTATATCCTCTATTCTTGGTTAAAAAACTACCTGTGGGAAGAGCATTAAGATTTATCTTTATCAAGAAGTTGAAATATTTCGGCTCCAGGCCCCACCATCTAAATCTTTAAGAAATTAGAGATTGTTATGGTGAGAGTTGAATTAATAGGTATGATTGTTTCATGAATGAGATAATAAGCCTTCCAGTAGCGAATTTTTGCCAACTTCAATGGATTGGGGATTAGATTCATTTTTTTGATTTCGGATAACAATTCAGCGAGCCAACAGTTCGGACTAGGAGGTGGGGTGTCTGCGGGAATCACATCAATTGGATAAAATTCATGATGAATTATATTCAGTCTGGAAAACAGATTGAAGGCACGCTATAGCCGAAACACCTTCAGCGAGTGCAGCCCCACCTTGGCTGATCGCTACAGTCTTGCCCCCCCCCCCCAAGGAGTTTAGTACAAATGGAATTGATGCTGGAATGAATTTTCTAGTGAATTTAACAAACGGTATGAAGTATTTAATTCTGAGGAACAACAATCATGTTCAAGAGAGCCGTCTTGGCATAAATGGAAGTATACACTATCTGTAATGAATTAATAATCTTGTTAGCAGCTGTGGTAATAAAATTTTGGACCTCTCTCCTCATTGCTAGCAGGAGAGGTTTAAAAAAGGCCAAGAAACTTTGGGCGCCTGACTGAGAAGGAGGAGGGGATGTTGCCCCCCAAGGATAGCCTCCATGCCGCCAATTTTTTTAAGTTGAAACTTAGCCCTGATTTATTTGAAAATTTAGACATTAGCTTCATGAGCCCAGGAAGATACTTCTGAGGTGATCTGCAATGAGATGTATATACTTATTAATTCTGGGAATGAAAACTCCAGGAAGATTCTGTTCAATGGATTTTAGGAACGAATTTACACACAATAAGAATGAGGGCACTCAAAGGCGAACCCTGAGGGATAGATTTCATAGGAATGAATGATTATGATAATTTACCATTTAATGATATTAAGATTTCCCTATTAGACAGCAGATTGGAGATGATATTAATTATCCTGGGGTGAATGTTTAGATTATTAAGCAGCTGAACTAGGTGGGGAATCTTGACAGAGTCAAGCACCCCCACAATGTCCTGGAACAACAATGGGTTTAGCTTACCTATACCTCCTGGTATGTTCTACAATTAATTTGAAGAGGCTGATTGCTTCCAACGTAGAGGCCCTTTTTTTGCAAACTGAAAGCTAGATATTTGCGACAGAATCTGATCCTGGATTTTGAGTAGTATTTTTCACTCTTCTTCGGGTGTTGCTGGCCTGACTAGTGATGATATTAGCATAGGAGTCAAACATATACTTTTAGATTCTTGACTTTTGGCTTCTATACATTATGTATTGCCTCACTGGGTTGTCTTATAGGATTATTTGCCATTATTTATTGCATCTTTTCTATTCAATATTTTTCCAATTGAACATATATTCATTAGTATACACAGGATCTGCTACAGTAAACACATCTGTTTTTGTTTACTAAGCATTAGTTTGTATTCTTTCAATCCCTGTTCAACCGAATGATAGGTATCACCAATATACTTCTTTCCACATTCATATGGTATTTCTTAGATGCAGTTTTTGTTTTTCAGCATTTCCAGTTTAGACTTTGTAGAAGTTAGAATTCCTCAAAGTGCAGTATGGCTTTGGAAAGCCTTAAGATTCGATAGTCAAAGATCTAAAGGTGTAAGTTTGACCCCGATGCTAATATTGTCACTGATCAGGTCAGCAATACCTGAAGGCGAGTGAAGAATAATACTACTCAAAACATTGTGTAATTACTAACATGTGTTGTTTATTTGTGTGTTATTATTAACAAGTTGTTTTTGTATTTGAAAAGTTTAAATAAAGTTTAAAATTTTTCTATACATTCAACATTTAATGATAGATGATGGAAATAGTTCAACATATTACAATATCTAATATACGATCACTGTATTGTCTTTCATTGAAGCTTTAAATAAATAATGTACAACTTATATGCTTATAAATATTCACAGACATGCTCCACAATCTAAGAATGTAAATTGAATTTGTTTTATATAAAATATATTTATGGACATATCCAAAAGCTCTATTTCCATATTAAGTTTACTTGGAAGTAAAAATATAGTCACTTAAAAATGCAGCTTGAAAGATAGGTAGGATCATTTACTTACATATGCTTATTATCCAAAGAAATTATTATAATAGTTTTTTAAAATATAATATTTATTCCTCATTTACAAAATAATCATTATTATTTTGTTAAAAAAAACTTTCAATGTTTTTTTTTTTTTTAGAAAAGAGAAACTTTATTGAGTATAAAATGTTTTACAAGGTAAAATTTGATTTACATAGTGTAATATGGAAATTTGAAATGACACATTGAATTTTTTTGTCCATAGCATTTCCAGAAATTGATCAACCTGTGGAAACTCAAAACATTAATCCACGAGAAGATTAACTATTAAAGACAAATGAATGTTACAATTAGGAATTATTTGTAAAGTCTAGAGTTTAAATATGAGTAGCATTTTAGAAGTACAGTATTGAGAAATCCAATTTGCGATGGATAAATTGAGAATAGGAAAATACTAGGAGATAACATTAGAAATAATAAATTTAAGTAGGGTGAATCACTTGCAATTAAAATCATTAGTCTAAACTGCAGCTTACTTAACTTGGATAAAATCGTTTATAACAATAATGCTAAAAAACCACTGTGAATAGAGTTTTTTTTCTTCTTTGTGAATGAGAAAATCAACGTTGGTAATGATCCCCACAGCACTCTCATCCAAATCCTCCCCTTCAAAAGAACCAGGATTTAGGCCTCGGGTCCCTCCCAACGACCAGACTCATTCAATCAGCAAAATTGAGTATAATGAAAAATTTTAATTAAAAGGTACAATTAGGAATTAGACTCTCATTCAATCAGCAAAATTGAGTGTAATGAAAATTTTAATTAAAAGGTACAATTAGGAATTATTTGTAAAGTCTAGAATTCAAATATGAATAGTGTTTTAGGAGTACAATATTGAGAAATCCAATTTGCGGTAGATAAGTTGAGAAATAGGAAAACACTTTGGGAGATAACATAAAATACGTACTAAATCAATCTACTGTTCAGTTTTTCCAAATGGCCTAGAATATCTTCACAAGAGAGCAATTCCAAATACTTTGGAAAAATTATGGAAAAACAATGGAGAACAAGGAAAAAAATCCAAGCTTCAAAATGTCCCTGCTGAAAACCATTTTAATCCATCATGAAAATCACGTGAACAGCAAAAGGCCAGCTATATTAATTAAAACATTGGAAGTAATAAAATTAAATAAGGTGAATCACTTGCAATTAGAATCATGAGGCCAAACTGCAATTTATTTTGCAATAATACATGAATAAAATCATTCATGATGATAATTTTACAAAATCGCCATAAATAATGTTATTTTTCCTATCTTGTGAATGAGAAAAACCAACGTTGGTAACAATCACCACAGCACCCTCATCCCAGCCCCCTCCCTCAAAAGAACTAGGATTTAGACCCCTGGGGGCCTCCCAACAACCAGACTCATTCATTCAACAAAATTAAGTGAAATGAAAATTTTCATTAAAAGGTAAAATCTCTGTAGAAATCTTTTGTAATTTCAATAGCTGACATATATTTACATAGCGTTTTTATAAAAGTTGAAATTATTTTTACTTGTGATTACATTGTTGATATAGCTTTTATATGAAAAGAGAGCTAAGAAACTCTCCTTTTTTCAATGTTGGCATATCAAATTATAGAAGTAATTATATTTATTCAAATAAATTGATTTTTATATCTAGTATTCCTAAACCTGTATAAATATAAATCACTGCAGACATAACAAAATGATTTAAAAAACAACATATAATTTTTTTTTGTTTGACAGTCATTAATATAAATATTGCAATAGTAGAATACTAGACAGATCATAGCTTAATCTGTCACTTTTGTGCTTAAATATCATATGATCTCTTGAGCAATAAAAATAATTAAATTACCCCAAAATTGATAAAATGTCAGAAAATTAGATAACATTGAATAATGAAAATCATATGAGTGCACAAATTTATAATATTAACTTATCATATGGATAGTGAAAAGATTAAATATTTTATGACTTATCAAAATCAACTATAATCTATACAAAACAAACTAATAACTTGTTAATTAGTAAAATAAATAATTATTTCTAAAAGAATTACTATTAGTATATTAAACCTTTTTTTAAACTTTTGGTTATTGAAGATTTTGGTAGTATATCAAATACTGTAGGCATCTATACAGTTTTCTAAATTCATTACAAGTTCTTATTGAATAATTTCTGCCAACATACTATTTATTTACATAAATTGACATAGTTATATATTTAGATGTCATCCATTTTATAATACAGGTTTTAATATGTAATTTTTTTCAACATTTTATATTATAAATGTAAATATGTACTTGCATAAATATGTATATTTTAAATTACACAAATTTGTTCTTAAGAGCTTATTGTGCAGTGGTTAATATATTATGACCATGAATTATATTGATTCTGTATAAAACAGAAATTTTTTCAAGTAAATGAGGTTCTCCAAGTCAGGTTAGATTTTTTATCCAGATTGAAAATGTATTTAGTTATTTTTAGAAGGCAATAAATAAATAAAAAGGAAAATTCATTCATATTATCGGAGCATTTGACTGCTGTGGTGAGTTTTGTTTTCTTCATTGATTTTTTAGAAGGATATTTTGTTCTGCAATTTTATAAATTTGCCATTTTCTCCATTAATTGTCTATCCAGCTTTATGTCGGAGTAAGTAATGTATTACATGCATGTCTTTATTTTTCATCACAGATAATATTTGTTGTTATTAATAGTATTTGAAGTTTAATAAAAATTTTCAATGTTTTCCAAAATAAATTTATTTCTAACTATATATTTATAAATTTTAAAATTTATATTGACTTCATCAAATTTTTTTTCTGAGTTGTTATAATTTGTTAATACTTTTGCAGGTATTAATTGTATGAATATATTTACAATAGCAAAAGAATATCAATATGTTCTCTTTAGTTATATGTATATACCATAGGTGAATATATGTTAAAAAAACACATATTCTGCATTACATATATAATCATTTAAAAATAAATGATCAAATTGATTTTTAAAAAAGGTGAGAATAGTAAAATAGAAGGAAAATTATATGTTTCTAAAGAGTTTTTTTCCCCTTGTGTCATAGCATCGGCCAGGAAGCGAACCTGCTAACCCGAGACTTCTAAGAAATGCAAATTTGCAAAAATGAAAGTATTGCATCACTTTTTTCTTTTAAAAAAATAAAAGAAAATTTTAGTATTAAAGAGCGAGTTAGGGGGTGGGGAATAATTCTCAGTAATAGTTAAAACTAGCTCTTCCTTTTTTATAAATTAAAAAAAAAATGTATGGGTGAAAAAAAAAAGGAAAATAATAAAGAATAAATATAAAAATGAAATCAGACTAAAAATATAATTTGTAAAAAAAGAAAACTTTTAAAAAATAAAATTCATTAAAGATTACTTGGCTGATAAAAGTAAAGATAACTCCCAGTTGAACTAATTAAAGAAAAAAGGAACTTATCAAGAAAAGTAGATTAATCTGGAAATGAGATTAGATAATCAAAGAATGTAAAAATCCTAATGAGACAATAGACAAATGTGGAAGGAAGGTTAAGCTAAGAAATGTAAAATTAATTAAACTTGATCTGAAGATGATAAAGAGAAAACAATGAGAGTGAGAAATATAAAAGACAAAAGAGACAAGAAATATATATAATTCCCAATCTGATTGTTATTGAGATGTAGTCAAGTCATTATTCAGACAGATTATTATTAACAACACTCTGCTGTATTACTATTCAAAAAAAAATAAAGAAGAGAAGACAGTCAGAAAAGCTGTCTACATTTCCAGTGTTCATTGACTTATCTTCATTGAAGACCAATCTAGCAACATGCAGTGCTGAAGAAAACAGAAATGTTCAGCTAGCTTTCAATCCCAAGTTCTCAGTACCATCAAATGTTCTCCACCTGGAATCAATGCTTGCCTCATGATCTGTAAACTGCCAATAATCTCTTTCTTTCATTATGAACTTGAAGAATCTATAATAAGCCAAAGCATCGATGGAAATCAAAGGCCAACTAGTTGGTAGTCGACAAGTAAGGAAACAAGCAAGGAACTGAATCCATGAAAGTGTGGCATGCTATTCAAAATCCTAGCTAAATATAATTCTTTTTCTCCCATTATAAATATCTACACATATGTGAATGAAAGTAACTTTAATGAACTCTCATAGTTACAGCCAATGTAATCTTTAATATTGCCTATGCAAATTTTTTGTGTAATAATTATGTGTGTGTATAAAAATAAATATTTGTTTGCTCAATTGTTGTTGATCGATTCTCTCTCTTAGAACTGCATCAGTAGGTTAATTATAAAATAATTATAAGTGTTGGGCAAGTGTGCTAAAGACCCCCCTTTCACAGTTGAAGAAAAGAAGCTAGCTTGGGATATGTCAAGCGCTGGACTGTGTACCTGTCTTCCGGAGCATGCTGACTATAGAACCTGTAGTTAGCTAGTGCCAGAGGTTAATCCTCAAAACAAATAGTGCTTTGGATGGCAGGGGTTTGAATTTAGCAGTCGAGAAGTGCTATAGCCTGGAAATGTGATCGTAGATTATACTTTGTAAAGCCTCGATCTGGTTATAGGTACCGTTGATGTTTCATTTATCTGTGGTATTCTACTTCTGTGCTTGAAGGGTCAGTCTGTTGTCATCGTGAAAAGTGTAACCTGAGTTAAAATCGAGATTTAATAATCAGAGCGATTTTCTCCAATCCAGTTCACTATATATATATAACTATTGCTATTGACATGTGACATATCGAGCTGCATTGGAGTATACTGTCAATGCATATAATATGTAATAATATCAAGCAAAAATAATTAAAAGTTTAAAAAAAAAATGACAGAAGATTTTTTTAAATTATTACACTTATTTTAATTAGATCACTACTTTCTATACATTATTCATTTTTGATGGCCATTATTTGGATGTATAAAATATGAAATTGAAAGATAAGAGAGTCATATATTGACTCAAAATAGAAATAATTCTTTTACATTTCAGTCTTTTTTATAAAATATTAATAGCCATTAAAATTAAATAAATGCCAAGAGGATTGTGTTAATGATCTATTAGCAGTTATAGATTTCGAAATGGACATTGAAATCTATCTAGCTAACTATTTATTAATATTTAAATGAATATCTATTCTTAATTTGAGGATAAAACAGCAAATACCACTCACCTTGTTATTCTTTAGTGAGCTAAGAGAAGCCTTTGCTATGTAGAGGACTATTTAAAGTTTGTTGTATACTTTTCACTATTTTCTAATAGTGGGAAACAAATGAACTATTATCAAGTTATAATACTTTATCACAAGTAATGATAGTTTGACCTTTATTGTCTATCATTCTCTTAATTCTATTGGTTGTAGTATCTTATTTTAAAGCTACATTGTAAATCTTTAGAAGCACTGGTGTCAGAGTTATGAGTGCTTAAAAGTGATGATAATTACATATAAAATATTAATATCAGAAATGATAATTACATATAAAATATTAATATCAGAAATGAATTTTTTTTTAAAAAAGTAACTACATGATATTCATGAATTTTTAATACATTTGCATGCAATTAAATGACAGCTCTCTCTATTAAAGATCATTTAGAGATATTGCATGTGGTTGCATGTATGACATATATAATATGCTGAGACTGTATAACATGACAAATGACTAACTCTCATTTTAAAATAATTTGTAATAAATTGTTTTTTTATTGCTAAACATAGTTATATAATTAAGTATATATGTGATTTATATATAGGGAGAATTTAGATATTTATATTCTAATTATATTTTCAGAATACATATTTTTATTTCGTCTTTTACTTTCTTTTTAATTAATACATGCATCTATTTTATAGTGCTATCTAATATCTTTTTTTTTTGCAAATCACAGTATCGTATAAACATTTTTTATGTCTATGAAATCTTTTTTTTTTTTAAATTATCTTTGAGATTTTTCATTTTACCATTATTTTTAATCTTATTTGTTTTATATTTTCTGTGTTCCCTTATAGTCTCATTTTAAATATCTTAACTTGCTTTTCTTATTTGGTTGTCCATACTTTCATTTTTTATGGTTTCTATTAAAATAAAACATTCTGTATTTATTTTGTCATAGGCTTCCCAGAACTTTTTTTTAAAAATAAATGAATGCTTATTTCATTTTTGACTGATAATTTTATTTAATGAATTTTATAGATGTTGACAATTATTATTATGATGATAATAATATTCTGTCAAAACCAACTTTTGTCAATAATGCAATCATCAGCATATTTTAAATCTAGGAGTCAAGAAGATGATGATCTTGCTTTTTCTTTTAATCATTTCAAATTTAATCACCAAACATGATCAAATCTCAATGCTCAATTTATAAAGCTTTCTATAATTATAATTAAAAACTACTGTCATAAAAATGGAAACCAAAGTTGGAGTTACAAATCCCTGTTACACATAATTTTTTTTCGTATTTCTCAGATTTTTTACTGCAAGAAGTAATTTTTCTTCTATCATTATGCATAATAATATCAATACATTTTTATGAATAATCAGGTATTTATAATCATTGCCACAAATTTTCTCATTTAATTGAAATCAAATGCCCAACTAAGTTTGCTTACGATACTTTTCTTTGCATTTACCTGAGAGCAAATACTATGTCTATAGTGCTTTTTGATTCTCTAAAACCATTTATTTATTATTGGAAATAATATAATGAAATTCTTGTAAACTATGTCTGCAGTAGTGCATAGCAGTGATGATCCATGATGATTACTGTATTCTTTTCTATTTTGGTTTTATAAATTACAATACTAGAAGCATCTTTTAGATCAGATGACTCTTATGAACTTGTACATTCTAAAACATTATAATATTTTAAATTTCTCAGGTATGCTATCAGAATAATGTTCATATAACTTGCAATTTAAATATTGTATTTAATTTTTCTATTTTTGAGATTAACTATTTACTGTTTTTGTGATAAATTTTTTGATTAATTTAAATTCCACATATATCTAGTGTTTATAGTAAAAATAAGTCATAACAAAATTGATGCTTAGATATTAAGTGTTATCTACAACATAGCTGTGACTATTTTAGCAATAAAAAAATTACTGGAAAAAATATGTAGCAAATTAAAGGAATATAATGAATGAATATCAAATATTATTTGAAATAAATTAATTTATAAAATTTTCTGTACTTGTGTATTATTCTGTCTACCAAGCTTGGCAATCATTTTTTTAATTATACAGTTTCAGGGGCATACAATAAATATTTAAAACAAAATGGCAGAAAGCAGTTGTATTTAATACTTACAGTTTTTATTATTATTGTTTTTTTAAAAAAGAAAAATTTCTGCAAAAATTAATTATAATATTTCCATTTTATTTGTAATTAATTTTTTGTATTAAATCAACTTATTACTATTAAAATAATAAGTCCAATGAAAATGTGGGTTGTCTGTGGACTACCTGTCAAATTTCATTTTATTTTTTTGGTTGTCATCTGATCCTTCGTGTCAGCCGCTAGAGGTGCGATTTCTAACTAAAAACACATTAATATAACGTTCCCGGGCTAGCGATTCTCTATTAATATTGACTTTTTTTTTTGGTTTGTTTACAAAGTTTACTTTTTTTCATTTCTGAATTATTTTTCCCAAATAATATTTTTGACGATGGGATAATAATATTTGTTTTTTTTTAATTTTTTTTTTTACCAAAGGGTCTCTTTTGGTGTGTGTTCAAATAGTAATTTGTGTTTTTTTTAAAAAAATAATATTACTGTTTTTGTAAAATTGGATTGACAAAATTCAAGAGAGAACGGGTTTTTTTGATGAATCTTTAAATAATAATTTACGTTACTTTGATAGGTTTACATTTGATTGCCGACAACAATTATTGGGAGAAGTGTTTTTTTTCCCCCGCGCGCGTGTGTGTGTATGTTTAAATAAAAATTAAAACCTTTACTTTTATCGGTTTACATTTGATTGACGACCGATTGGATTTCCTTTCGTTTATAAATTATGGTTTTGGTTCTACAAATAAATATTTTTGACAATGGGACGATAATAGTTGTTGTTTGTTTAATTTTTATTGACAAGAGCAGGTGTTTTTTTGGTGTAGATTCAAATAGTAATTTGGGTTATGTTTAAATAATAAGTTGCAGTCTTACTTTGATCAGTTTACATTTGATTGCCGACACTAATTATTGTGAGGGGTGTTTTTTTGTGTGTACGATTGTAGACAACAATTATTGGGAGAAGGGGTGTAACCGTTTAAAGAATATTAGTTTACGTTACTTTTAGTAGTGGTGTACATTTGATTGCTGACAATAATTAGTGAGAGGGGTGGGTGTTTTGGGTGATGATTAAATACTAATTTACCTTCCTTTTATTTTACATTTGATTGCCGACAACAATTATTGGGAGTTAAAGAGATTGTTTTTTTGTGTATGTTTAAATCAAAATTGAAGTTACTTTTATCGGTTATATTTGATTGACAACGGTTTTGACTTCTTTTTTTTTTTCGTTTATAAATTATGGTTTTGGTTTGCCCAAAACCTAATATTTTTGACAATGGGATAATAATAGTTGTTGTGGTTTTCTTTCATTTTTATTGACAAGAGCGGGTCTTTTTCCGGTGTGTGTTCAAATAGTAATTTGAGTTACGTTTAAAAAATAATCGGTTTACCTTATTTTTAATGCTTTACATTTGATCGCCGATGACAATTAGTGGGAGGGGTGTTTTTGTTTACGATTAAAGAATAATTGTACGTTCCTTTTATTTTTTACATTTGATTGCCAACAACAATTATTGGGAGAAAGGGTTTTGTATTTTGTTTTTGTTTTTTTTGTTTGTGTGTATGTTTAAATCAAAATTTAAGTTACTTTTATCGGTTACCATTTGATTGAAAACCGATTTGACTTTCTTTTTTTTTTTTTCGTTTATAAATTATTTGGGTTTTCCCAAATAATATTCGATTTGACAATGGGACAATAATAGTCTAGGTTTCTTTAATTTTGATTGACAAGAACGGGTCTTTTTCGGTGTACATTCAAATAGTAATTTGGGTTATGTTTAACTAAGAATTTACTGTCTTACTTTGATTGGTTTACATTTGATTGCCGACGAGAATTAGTGGGAGCGTTGTTTGTTTTTTTCTAACGATTAAAGAATAATTGACGTTCCTTTTATTTGACCGTTTGATTGCCGACGACAACAGTTATTGGGAGAAGAAGGGATATACTTTTAAATAAAAATTGAAGTTACTTCTTTTATTTTTGACATTTGACGAAGGCCATTTAGAATTCCTCAAACAAGCTTGCCTTTACGAAGTGAACCTTTCCGTCAGCAGATGTTTTTGGACCTCAAATCTGCTTATATTTGCCGCACAATCCAATCTTTTCTTTCAACAGCAGGATGTTTTTTTTCTTTTTTCCTGCTGTAGAAGTATTCCAGCGCCGGCTTCCGTGTCTGGCAATTCCCATCTTTTCAAGTTTTCTGTTGTGGGAATTAGCTGTACTTTTTGTCTTGGAAAATTTCTCGCTAAAACGTGACTCAAAGCGTGATTTTTAAATTTTTACGCTATTCCACCCTAATCGAAAATTTAAGAGGAATACAAATTTATGAGGAACAATCACAATACTGTTAAAAGTGATAAAATGTAACAGTACATCAATTGGTCTTAAAAAAAAAAAGGCACCGATGAAAATTTAAATAATTTTGACACGATCAAATTAACACACCTTGTACGATATTGTTACATCGAATACATAATGCAGCATTACGATATAGTACATGACAAAAGCAACTACAGCATTTTACTCTGCTTTTAGCATCGGAAAAAACCACACCGTTAGCCGCTAAGCCGAGTTAACACTCTTTTTAGATTTTATCGTAGAAAGGAGACTTAACTTCCGAGTTAACACTCTACCTTTTAGCGTAGAAAGTAGACTTAACTCCAAGTTAACAATCTTTCTAGGATTTCTTTTAGAAAGAATGCTTAAAGGCTTGGGTGCGGCCGCGGAAACGGCATATTTCTAGAAATTTAGCTAGAAATCGCGCCTCTAGTGGCTGACACGAAGGATCAGATGACAACCATTTTTTTAATACCATTATGAAAGTGATTGTGCCCATTAACAGAGACTGTAACTTATTAATATAAAGATTACAAAAATTTAAGAAATGTAAAATGTCATATTGTGCCCATTAACACAGACTTTTCATAAGGGCAGGATCCTGTACCTTCCAGAAATACTCCACTGCATGCTATTCTATCAAAGGAATATTTCAAACTTTTATTTTTCCAAAATAGTAGTGACAAAAATAAAGATGCTGAATATAAACAAACTATGACAGTGTTCGGAATGTGTTGGTGTTAATGGAATTTGTAAATAATTTATTTTATTTTTTTAACTTAACAACTAACACATATTCCGTAAAATAAAATTGGAAAAAAACAAAAAACATAAACAAGTACTTGTAAAGCTCTTGAAACTATAATTAAAAATAAAAAGACTGCCAAGCTTGGTAGACAGGATAATACACAAGTACCAAATTTTCATTTCTCTTGATTTTATATCTGCAAAAATAGAATTTTTTTAAAAAATCTTTAACTGATCATTTATATCATTTCCAATTGCTATTAATGCAAAGTTTTTTTATAAGTCATGCTTTTGAAAATACTCTCATAATCTTACATTTAATTTATCATTGGCATTAGTAATTTCATTCATAGATCATTTTCAATTGTTTCTAAGATTATAAGTTGATTCATATTGAAATCCAGTATTTCTAAGTTTACATGTATTATGTAATTAATGAATTCAATTTAGTGTGTTTAATTATTTATTAAATATAATATATTTCTGATGTGATACATCACATTGGGACAAAATGCTCTCTTGCTTGTTGTAACAATGACTCATCAAACAGAATCATCATGATCAGTAAAGAAAAAAAAATCATATTTTAAAATTTCTTTTAATTTTGTTAATAAAATATAGATTACTAATGAAATATATTATTAAAATTGTACATTAAAGTAATTTTCTTCACGTAAATCTGTGAAAGTTGTGGACACTTAAAATATTTTCATTAAGAAAATTTCTTTGTATAGTAAAAATTATTGCACTGGTAAAGTGATGGATTCTAAAAATTCTTTGTTCTGTTATTTACAATGCTAAAATGTCATATGATCTGAGTAACTAACTATTTGATGATTTATTAAGAAATTTAAATATGCAATCTAACTATCTTTTGAGTACTTCTTTTGTATTTTCTTAAAATTCATTTATTTTCAGTAAATATAACTTTTATTTAAAATAAAATATTAATAATATTTTGCTATTTTACATTATTTGGTATTTAAAAAACAGAAAACTTCCATTCCCTTTAAAACCATCTAGGATCGACTTAGTAGGAAAATTATGCCAAGCCTATATATAATAATACTGTATATCATTTTATTGCTATATGTATACATCAGAGGAAAAAGAATTTCTTTCAGTTATTGCTAATTTTACTTAACAGTGGGAAACTCAGTCTCTTCATTCTGTAATTATTATGAAATGCTTTTGCATTATTAAATACAATCACTTGAATTTTTTTATTGTATTTCAAATTGTTTTTTTTTTTATCTATTCAAAATATTATCACTATCATTTTAAAGATTGCCATCCAGTAATTTAATAAGATATTATTTTCCAGAGCCATATGCTGCTTTTAGTGTGTCAAAAAAAAAAAAAAAAAAAGGAGAATGATCATGATTGATTAATAGCTGTATTTACTTTGCAGTTTTGTTTTATCATCATTAATTAAGTTTTCTTTCAATTATTTAATTTCTGCCTATAAAAAAATAATAATCAAATGATTTATTATTTGGCAGTTCATAAAAAGTTTGAACAATGGAAGTAACTGAGTTGGGCTATAATTCATGGTCTTTGAACTCCAGTCTGCCACTGTATCAAAACATGCAAAGCACTTCTGCTTATAAATCCTAATAAATTTTTGTGTTTTTAATAGCTATTGAAAAATTAGTTGCTTCTTGCATGTAAAGAAATATATTGAATTTCCTACCAATGTGTTAAGATTTATTTTTAATACAACTGCCATATTAACCTTAGAGCATATTTTTCTGCAATCTATGCCTATCATTCTTTATAATGTTGACTTTTTTCATGTTCTGATGCCTAATTATAATGTAAATAATAAGATATGGTTTTGAGTGTGAATGTATCAAAGTTTTTTTATAAGGATTTTTCTGATTAACAATCTAAATAAAACATTGTATAAAAATTGAATAATAACAAACTATTGGAGTTTACAGAGCATGTGAAGTCTCCATTTCCAAAAAAAATTTGGCTCAACAAGCATTAACATTTGAATCTAAGCTCTGATAAAATAAACGCAGATACCATTGCACAAAATAATTTTTAATATCATTAATCTTTTATTGACAATATAGTCTTCTTTATCGCAAGAATAGTTATATCATAATTAAATCATCAGCTTCTTATCTGCAACCACCATCCTACATTAAAGTCTTGAAGAGCCCACATTAAGCATAGTCTGATTTCTTTTGTATATTATCCAGAAAAAAAGATTTTTTTTTATTGACATCATTATTTTTCTTCATTGCCTTTCTTGTTGATATTATTTCTACTACTTAAATAAAAAAATTTCTAGGCATAGAAGTCTAACCAGAGTTTGAAAAATTTTAAATTATATTTTCTAGATATTTTTATATTTTGGGCAATAGATATATTTCTAATTAGAACTATAGACAAACATACAGTCATTTGTTTAATGAAATTTCAGTCATATATAAATTATAATGACTCATTATTGCCTATACTGAATCAGGCAAGATTATTATTTAGTCTGCTACAGCTATTACTCATTTTTTAAATGCCTACAGCAGGGATCCCCAACCTTATGCCTGTGGGCACCATGGCATCCGCAGACCATTTTACGTGTGCCCGCCACTATATGAACACGATAATAAATTATTTATCTGATACAAATAAATTTAATTTTTAAAATTTCTTATAAATTATTGTATTATATTGTTAGCAAATAAATATTTTTTTGTACATTATGTGTATTATTAACAATATCCAAATATAAATTTACATTGAAAAAGCAAATGGTGCTCATCACCTGGCCGGTATTATAAAATGTGCTCTTAAGTGCAAAAAGGTTGGGGACTCCTGACCTACAGTTTGTATACTTGTACCAGTAGAAAGGATTGGAATCAGAATTGTTGCATTTGTAATTGAATGATACAAAGAAGTTGCACAATTACACAATGACCATAGAAAGAAAATGAAAAGACTTTTTGTGTTGGAAAAAATACTAACCATTGATGAACCAAAATCATGTCCTACAGGAGAACTGGACATATTTTTGGTTGGGTTCTGCTTATTGTCCACTGCAGATCCATCAAAAGCCTGAGCTCAGCATATGGTGTATTCTATATATATAAAAGAGCTGTTTTTGATACAATAAATAGTTCACTGGTTTATCAAGGAACAGTGAAGGGAAAGTCATTACCAGCCATATTAATTGATAAATGATAAGAATTTGAGTTGATTTCCTTCCTTGCTTTACTGTCTAGAATAGTTAGATACCTATATAGTATATATATACATGTACAAATAAATACAGGCATAAGTTGCTATTAGTTTTAAAAAAAAATAAAAATATTTTTTTCTTTAAATACATATTAACACTCATAAGTAAAAGCCTTTCTACAGTTCTTTAGTCATTAATGTTTATTGCCAATAATTTATTTGTGTTTCTTCAAGTAGTTAATTGAAGCAAATAAATTGTTTGTTAATATTTTCTTAGAAGTCTAAATGATAATATATAAGAAAATATGAGATATCTGTGGGTATATTTCAGATCAGCCAGAGATGATAAGGTAATATGTATATAGAACTATAAATGCTAAGCAGATAAGTAAAACAGTTCTCAAAGAATTAAAATTTTCATCTAGTTTATGAAAAGTATTGCTTATCAATTACCAGATTGCTGATGGTGGCTGCTACTTGACATTTATATTATCAGGAATTCAATAAAAAATAATCTTTGAACTAAATATCAGTGTTAATATGTAACTAACATGAATCCCAACAAATAGCAATTTGAAAGGAAAAAAAAGCTAGATCATTAGTTTGCAACCTAGTGAACAACAGGTAAAGCTTAGAAATATTTTCAGCTTTCAAACAAGCTTGTGGGGGAGGGGGAATGAAGTAGCTAGCTTGTATAGCTGACCCAGTTAGTCCTCAATTATTCATCCATTATTATCTAAGTATTAGCTGTACTTAATTAGAAGGTAAAATAGAATAGAAAAGCATTACCTCTACTTATCAGATAGTAGTTGAAAACTTAGTACTGCTTGTTTCAAGATCCAGTTTGGGGTAGAGATGCTACAAAAAAGTTCTTTTCTCTCCAGTAAATTATAAAAATAATCTTTAATTTTATCTTTTTCTGATGGATATGAAATCAAACTGTTGCTAACATTTTTATTTTTTGATGAAAATGCAGCATTGTTTTTATTTAAATAAAAATGTCTACATTGTATTTTTAACAATCATTTAAAAAAACTTGCAAATAGGGGAAAAAAAAGTTCTAAGCCAGAAATAATGAAAAAATTATAATTTATAAAAATTCTAAATTTTAAACAAAGCATAAATCAATAAACTAGAAAAAAGTGTAAAAAGAGATTAAACAATGGAAAGCTTTCGTAGATTATATGAGATATTAATTCATATTATAGCTAATATCAACTATTTTACTTTTAATAATAAAAAAACAATAATGAAAAATCTCTTAATGAAAACTTAAAAAGACAAAGGCATAAATCAAGCATTAATGTCTGTATTCAGAAAAAAAATAGTAACTTTTAGATTTTTTTCTATCCAGAATAATTGAAGTAAGTCTACATTGCTCATCATAGAAATTATCCTATCTAGAAAGAATGATTCAAATGAAGCAAAACTATAACAAATGTAGAACAACATATGTAAGAAAAGAATTTTATAACTTGTAAAAAATAGAATTATAGCAGTCAATTCCTTGGCAGGCATTGGGACATTGAATGAGAAAGATCTCTAATGGCATTATAATATATAATTGATTTTATAATTCTTAGGCTTTGTGGGATTTTAGGCAATGTTTGCATATGTTAGTTATAAGAAATACCAAGATCTAATTAACTATGGAAAAATTTGCCTCTTGTGTAAAAACTTGAAATGTTTTGTAGGATTTATATAATCATAATGAAAAATCTATTGAGATAAAAAACATAATATACGCTGCAAAATATATATTTATATGGTCAGTATGCCAGTGATATGTATAAAAACTGACCAACTATTATAATTGATGTCACACTGTAAAAGAATACCTGATAAAGCATATCAGTTCATTGGTCATATCATTACATCCTAATTAAAAAAAAACCCAACAGTTTAATAGATTTGGATACGGCTTACAATTTTTAATAATATATATAATATTCTTTTTTTTTAAAATATTTATTTAAAATGTTCATGTATGTGTTTATATTATGCATAAAGGTGTAGAAAATATATATATATGCATAAGTATGTAATAATACGATATTTATTAATTCTTGTTTAGAATGAAAAAAATTGCTAATATAATGGGAAATGTTAAAAGGAATAGGATAATATATGAATCAAAATAAAGCTTGCAAATCATGATTTATTTTAACTTTAATAATAGTTTTAATATATCTATATTTAGTTGTAGTTGTCTTCACTTTATTTATTATGTGATAAAATTGCTTGGGAGATCTTAAGATGTTAAAACACCAGATTAATCAAACAAATGTTTTCCCCTTTCAGTTGGAATTGATTTTGGAATTTATAGCTATTGGATCTGTAGCTGTCATATACAGAGCTCAACATCTCAGGCATTTATATTTAATAAAACTTTTAGAAATTATTTCTTTCTTGCTAGCTATAATAATTACTGCAATTCTTTTTCTGTACATTTTCCAAATGACTTTAATTTCTATTTTTTCATTGTTCAGTTTCTAAGGCTTTTCCCCTCTTTTTCATTTTTCTTATATTAATATCTATATCTTGATAAAATATTTTAAATTTAAATATGCTTATTTATTATTTATATATATATATTTATTATTTGGGAATTCTGTTTGCTTTCCAACAAATTTTATATTATTTGGAGCAGGGGTTCTGCAAACTTTTGAGGTGGATGATCCAAATCTGACACTCGCAACAATTTAAAAATTATTTGAGAGCCGCAAATATATTTTTACAAATAAGGAAAATTTAAAGAAATACTCTAAAAAGTTATAATATTAATTATATCTTTATTAAATGTAGATTAACTCACGTGGAAAATTGCTAGCATTGATTTTAATCAGTTTGAACAATGAGCTTGTATTTCCTTAGAAAGTTTCTATATGTCCGGTTAGTAACTAGTGGTTTTTATTTCAAGGCATAATTCCAAGTTGGCATCAGTAATTTGGTTCTTCAATTTACATTTAATAAACTGAGAATACTGAAGCACTCAAATCTGTTGCACACATTTGGCTTCACTTTCTGGTGATGTTTGAAATCCTTCAAACATGGGTTCAAACTCAGTCATTTAATAAAAAATCACTATGGAGTGGAGGTATATCGATGCACATGATTGTTTATCTTTTATTAAGCTTTATTCTCATCTAAAATTGATATAAATATAAAACATAAATTTCTATTACGGTAAACAATCGTGCGTATGTGTGTGTGTAACAGATAAACATAATTTTATTAAAAGCATTATATTACGTATATTTTTTTATTCATGTATATTTTAATTGAGAGAAAGTTCGAAAGAGTAATGCAAATTTATTAAATAAAAGACTTACCTTATTTTAAATTCAGAAAAGATTTGTTTTTATTTTAGCATAGGTTTATTTTAGAATTCACGTTACTTAACATTTATTCCGCGGGTCTATTTTCAGCCCAAAGTAGACCAAGACTAGCTCTCTCGAACTTGATCTCGTTCATACTTTAAAATCTGCTGTGTCATTGTAACCGTTAGCTGACATCCGGGGATTACCCAAAGGCAGCTAAAAATGAGTATAAATACCACCGCAGTTCCTAACTAAAAGGTCTCTACATGTTATTTTCTAAACGTTGTTGCTAAGGAAATCTACGTCATTCAGAACTTTAAAATGGTTAGTGAGTAGAGTTAAAATTTGCTTCCCGATCTCTCCAAAATCAAGCCAATGCCAATGTACTCATAAGCCATCGTTTCCAAACTACTGCCAAAATGAACTGTAAATTACATAAGGAACGGACTTTAACCGCAATTTCGTCAAAATAATGCCAAATTAATCATATTTTGTAAAACATGAAACCAACACGTGTGCATACGGCCGTCAAGTCATCGGAAAGAAAGGTAATTCCCTGCTGCAAAATGAACTCTAAAACTTTTATCTAAATTATCTCCTTAATCATAAAATGTAAAATTCAATCTCTAATTATGTAAATTTAGCTCACTTAAAGCATGTCTTTTTAATATTTCCACTTTTGTAATCTTTATATTTTCAAAATATAATTGCTTATTTTTCATCGGTAATGCTAAACCGATTAATTGCTTAAACAATGACTTTTCTTTTGCTTCAATATCTCAATTCTATTTGATTTTCTAAACTCGATTACTAGGTTTTCACTCTTCCTGTATTATTATTTTCAAATGCGGCAATTTTAATTTGATATTATGTAAATCATACTCATTTCAATATGCTAATAATTCAGTCTGGCAAATTAATCTTATCTTATTTTACTATTCCGCCATTAAGGAATTTAAATCGTAAACGTAAGTTTTCTTACAAAACTATAAAAATTCGCCCGGTTGAAAAATATTCCTAAACCATTTTATTTAATTTATATTATGCTTTCCATTATTATTTCAAATAAAATATTAACTATTATGTCACGCTATTGATTAATATTACATAAATTTAGTATTAATTAAATTGAATTCAGATCTTTACTTTTAAGTGATGATTCATTATATAATTAGCCCACCATCTAACGATATTTTGGGTAACTAATTTCTCGAGCGTATTTTAAGTGTTATATTTTATTATTGATATGCTAGTCTTTAAGTAAATTGCAGGCCCTTTTTGGGATTGCTTGTATATAATCATTTCATTATGCTAGGCTTAATTACTAGTTAAGGCCATATAAATCAGTGTTAATACAAACCTGAAAGCCCTCGCGATGCGTTCCGGTGATAACGTTCATCAATCAAAGGTTGCTTTGTCATACTTTCTCTCATCACTGGAATCCTTAAAGCACATTTCTCGGCGGAGTGTGGAGGCCCCGACTCCCACAGATTGTGTTTGGTCGTGTAAGCTCTATTATGGATTAACATTCGGAAAATCGGAACCATAGTATCTTGCCGACCATTTCTTCGAATGCCATCTGTCACAAGTGCAGATGAGCTTATATTCTTCGTTCTCAAGTTGATGAAGCTTCTCGTCCTCTCAAATGTTATCATTCGGTCCGCACGCTATCGTTTATACTTTCTCACATATTTTATTCATCTGTAAGTCATAATGATATTATTTTCCTAAGCCACCCCAAGTTCTCGTTATAATATAAATTTAGTTTGTCTTATTATATGTTATCGCTTATTAGTGCTATCTACCCTTTCGTTCAACCGCTATTAAATACGTTAACAGTTAACTTTTAAGAAAGCCTATAAAGGTAAGTCATGTGACAGAATGTCGAAATAATTATGCTTTTCCTTATTCTATACGTAAATCATAAATGATGAATCATCTCATAATTTTCAAGATAATTGATCTATTGTTGATGTAATTCTGATGAAGTCCAAGTATAATCAAAATTCACTCGATCATTTGTTATTTAAAATATAATATTCATAATAAAAGCCCACATACAGTTATTGAAATCTGTTATACTCTTGTGATTTAAATATGATAATATAGATAATAAAGGTTCCCGTATAGTTATTAAAATCCATTATATTCTTTGTAACTTAAAATCTTATAAATATTCATAATAAAAACCCGTGTATGGTTATTGAAATCTACTATATTCTTAATGATTTAAAAATGTCATAGCGTGAATAATAGAAACCCTGTAATATATATATTAGCATATTAAGCCGCATCGTTTCAATTAATTAAATTCTTACTATGTAAATTTAGTGGTTGCATATCCATCAACCCTTAAATTATGTTACTAAGGTTTGCATGGAATGCCCACATTAACATGAAGTGAAACCTAGATCGAGTATTCTTTATGTAATCAAGGTTATAATGTGTTTTAAGTTGCTATATCCCGTTGCTCACATACTGATTTAATTTCATTACTAGTGTTATTTTCAGTAAATTCATATTTAATGGTCTATTCTTTGGACATTTTCTTAATTCATGCATGCACATCTGTCATTATATTGTGTCATCATCTAGTTAATCATTAGATCTCTTGTGTCTCTGCTGACCCTCTGGGCCGGGGATTGTTAAAATGTCGTTTGCTATCGTCAGAAGTGTTGTTTGTAATGTCATAGACTTGGGAAATGGGCAATAGGGCGGAGTTCATGAGTATTCCTGACCTGTGTATCTCGCATATGATTGAACTTTAGGTACTTTTGCTTAGATGCTGATTCTTGTTATACGAACATACAATTCTGACTGGTACAATACCAAATGCAAATTTTTTCAACTCATGATATGAATCTGGAAGACTATTCCAAGTAGTAAAAATCATAAATCTGCCTTGTGAAGTTTTTTTATAGCACTCTGCTGGTTCTGTGAAAGCAGACTACATTTTTCTTTTTCCAGTTCTTCCATTTCAGTGCCAAGATGAACAAATTTGGAACTCCTTAAATCTTTGCTTGTCAAGGCAAGTGATTGTACTTCAGAATTATCCACAGCAATATTAAATGGTAAAAATTGTAGCTAGACTTACTATGTCATTTCTAAATTCCTGAAATCTTTGAAAAAAAGATTCTCTCATGTTTAAAATTGTTCTTAAAATAATCTTTGTTAATGAGAGCATTATTTTCTTGACGATATTGAGATAAGTTTGGGAAATGAATTAAAGTTCCCCTTTCTAAATCTTCAGCAAATAGAATCAATTTCTTTTCAAACAAAGTAATTTCTTCTATCATTGAAAAAGCAATATTTTCCTTACCTTATAATTTACGATCGAGCTGATTCAGTTGAGATGTAACATTCACCATGAAATACAATTTTGCAACAACTGATCTTCTGTTAATTCTAAATATTGAACACCTTTGTTGTTGAGAAATAGTTTGACTTTATTTACGCAAAATGTTTTAACATGTTGTCTCTGGAAAGATCAAATTCTGTTATATTGGAGAAAATCTGAATACTCACTCTCCATTTCACATAGCAACTCTTTAAATTGCTGATGGTTGAGTCCTCTTGCTGCAGTAAAATTAATAATCTTAATTACCAAGTCCATAACTTTATTGATTTTTTCTGGAAATCTTTGTGCACAAAGTGCTTTCTGGTGAAATATACTATGGAAAGTAATCACTTCATGATTAACGTTTTATATTAAAATTTGAACAATTCTCTTTTTCGATCTCATCATACTTTTTGCACCATCAGTTGCAATTGACACAATTTTATCAAGTATGATATAGTTTTTTTGTATGCATTCAATGACAGCATTTGTTGTGTCCTCTCCTTGCATATGGCCCTCGAGAGGCAATAATCCTAAAAGTTCTTCTTTTAGACTCTCAGATGATATATATCACACATAAAGGAATATCTGGATTATGCCCCTGATCTTACAACCCTCATCCACTGCAATTGATAAAGCTAAAGATAATTTAATGTCCTCGTCTTGTTGTTGGTACATTTAAAGCAATTTTAATTGTCCCATCTGCTGTTTTGGCAGATAATGGCATGATTTTAATTTTATTTAAAATCTGTTTTATTTTTGAAATCACAAAAAAGTTTTCAGATGTTTTAACAAAACGTCTTTTGTATTCACTATCTGTGAATGTTTTTCATCTCTTAGCGATTTCCTGATTTACTACAAAGCTTGCAATAGTAACATTATTGTCAGACTGTCTTCAAAAATCAAATATAGAACTTAGATTTTTCAATATTTTTCTGAATTTCTTTAATTGCTCTTTTTCTAGTGTCACTGACAGGATATTTTATGGCAAATGTGGCATGTTTTGTTGTGAAGTGTCTCCAAATTAGCTTCTTGTTTTGTGCCAGGGTTTTTTGGCAAATGGAAGGCCCTCTGAGTTCGCGATCAATGTGAAAGATTCAGTCCATTCAATTTCAAAATCATGTTGCTTATCTAAATGTTTTTTTTTAGTCTTTTCTTCATAGTCATGTTGAAAAACACTTTATTGTATTTTATTTAACATGTTATATCCATATTTGCACAACTACATGAAAAATAATTATATGTTCCTCTTCTAGATTACTTGTATTCACATTCTACCAATGCAAACCTTGTCTTGTCCACTAGAGGAAGTGTGTGCTCAGTTATTAATTGTGAAGTTTTGCTAGACTTGGTGGAAATAAAGTCATGATTACATTAATAAAATCTTTTAAAAATTTTATAAATTGAAGCTATGATAGTTTTATTTTCATTTTTACTACAAAGTAGGGGGGATTTGTCCTTGTTTTATCATTATCTCTTATGATTTTTTTATTTTGTATTTGTAATGTTTTTTTGAATGTGTGTTTTGATTAGGCCTTGTGAAAAAATATATATTACTGAAGAGCCATATATATATATCCAAAGAACCACATATGGCTCGTGAGCCATAGGTTGCCGATCCTTGATCTAGAGTAAATTCTTAACAAATTTGCATTTTCAGCATTTATAACAATATAGATGTATATTGTGAGCTGATATTTGCATAATATTGTAATATATGTGTATATTAAAGGTTTCATATTATTAGTGTGAAGCTTTTTTTATGTGCTTCACGACCTGAACTTGAATCTTAGCTAAGTAAACTTGAACATTTTTTTCAGATTCTAATTATAGATAGGATTTTTCTATTTGGTGACTGATTCACATCCAACCAAAATAATGTCTAAATTAGTAAATCAATATCTAGCATTTCATAGAGAATAAAACTGTATTTCATGAACAATCTTGATCAGCAGATGAGCTAGAGGGATTATCGGATATTTGATTCTCCATATTAAAATTGACATTTTGATATTCCCCCATTACACAACTCTTTTGCAAGATAAGAACTGATTTCTCTCTACCATAACACTTTTTTTTGAAAGGCAAATAATTATTTGTACTGCAAGATGTTTTCAGGTTGTTGTTCTTTTTGTTGATACATCCATCATATCAACTCCACCATATTGCAACCATTCACCAGAGCATATTATAACTAATGTTTATTATACTTTAATAATTTAAAATCACACTAAAATGATTTATATATATATGTAATCATTAAACTTTCTTGTTAATTGGAAATAAGTGTTATGTATATATTTAATATATATGTTTTCTTTTAATTCCGTTGATAATGTTGATTAGAATCAGGACCCCCATATTTGATTATCAGTTTCATTAAAAGTCATTCCTCTTATAGAACATTTTATTGCTTCATTAGTTGAATGAAGAGTCTTTGTTTAATGCAGCTTGATTTTTCGTTTCTACAGACAGGTTTGGTGTGGACCATTACTGTGATTATTTCAACAGCTGCTAATTTGAAATTTTATTGACCTTATAGGTTTTCTAAGAAAAAAATGATTTCATCATTAAAACATAAAATTAACTTTGATTTCAGAAAATGATGTATGGTTGAACTAAAAATACATTTGTTGGATTTCACTGATGAAGACTTCAATTGGGAAAATTTGATGAAAAACATATTGGAGGCATTATTTTCAATTAAAAAATGTAATAATAATAATAATAGCAATCTTGCATATGTGTGTGTGTTTTTTTATTTATTTGTCCTACCATGAAATTTCTTATTAATATTAAGTATTTTTGCTGTTTAAACCAACCAATATATCTTTACAAATTTAGAGATAATTATTTATAATAATTTTTTTTAAGTATAAACAAGCATAGCTTGTGAATTTAAATGTAATTACTATATTGTATACTACTTTTTATGAATATACTAAAAATGGTATTATAATATAAATCCATGATGTAAATACACATATTTTTGTATGTGTGTGTTTACATATAGGAGTATATGATGATTACTTGAAAAAATGTTCTGTGACTACTGGAAAATAGATTTTCTGATAGCAGATGATAGTCTTTTAGCAATTGACATGTTCCTGCTATAAAACAAAAACCTGATCATTGTACTTATTTTTTTAATCTTTCAAAAGTTTAGTAATTAACAAATTGGTTTGGAAAAGGAAAGGTAAAGACTACTAATTTTGGAAACATATTTTCATAAACAACCAGGCTTTTGTGGTGCATCTAATGGTGCATGTTAAAATAAAACACAAATAGAACTCAAAATGTAAAACTAAAATTTAAATTATCAAAACACATCATTAATTCACAGTATATAGCTGAAATTTTTTAATGCGCCTCATAGTGTTTGGATCACTATTTTTAGAAAGACTCAAACACATTACAATATATATATAATTGATTATTTATTATTACATATATATAAGGTAAGTAAAATAACTTAATTAAATAAAAAAATATTAGTAAACTTATTAATAATTATTTCATCTTAATAAACATTTAATGACAAATATGTTATTTCAAAACAAAAAGCTTTTTTCAATAATGTTTTGTTCTCTTCATTTATCATTTAATGCTTTAAAGGTTGCAGAAACTGTAAATCATTTGCATATTTATACACACAGATATATACATCTGTACATCATTAATTAATGCTTATTTGGAATATATATGAAATAGAAATAATATAAACTTTACACTTTTATAGATAACCTATGAATGCATATTTACACTTTTTTATTAGAAGTTTCTAAGATTCTTATTTAAAAGATTCATAATTTATTTAACTTTTCACAGAAATTATCAATATAGTTTAGGAAAAAATACATTTTAAATGATAGATTTTAAAGTATGCTACAGCCTATATGAAGTAAATATAAAAAGATTTTAACAACTTAATATGATAGTAAAATCAGACATTGATCAGTATTAGAATATGGCATATCCTTGATTTTATTTCATATCCATATACTAGAAAATATATTTGAAATGCCCTATAGCTATATTATTCCAGCCACATTTCCTTGTAAATAAAGAAAGCTGAAATTTTAGCAGTTCATTGAAAAAGGGTCTACTAAAATTTGAACTTTCTTTATTTAAAGGAGGAGTATGACTGGAATAATATAGTTATGGGGCGTTTCAAATATTTTATATAGATTTCAGCAAGTATTATGCATTGTTTCTATTACTAGAGGATTTGAAATTTTTTAATACATAAATCTGACTTTTTTTAAGTGTGTGAATTAAAATTCAAACATTAAGAAAAATATGAGCATCCAGATATTCCAGACAAAGTATGTTATGTCTCTTAATTTATTTTCAGTTTCAACTTGAATAATACAAAATATGATTACAGGTTGTGGGCTGCAGTTCAGTACTTTTTGTTTATCAAGACAGAAGCTAATATTCATTTATTATTCAAGATTATGGTAGATGGCTCCAGATGAGAATGAATTACTATTTCTAAAAATCCATATATATATATTGTACAGTATATATATATGCTGCAAGAATGTTGGCATTTGGTAATATTTGAAGGCTAAAAAATAAAAATTAGAAATAGTTCAATAAACACAATTTGCTTTTTTTTTTGTTAGTATAATCTATTTTTATATACATACAATGAAAGTTATTTGTGTGTTTCATATTATCTATTTAATTAAAATAAAATTAAAATTGGAAGAAATAGAAATACATGCAGATTGTTAATCCAGACAAACAAAAGAAAGAAATTCTAAATGCAAGTGATTACAATCAGACACTTCTTTTGCCGATAATTAAATATGGCACCAAATGAATTGATAGAAAAAGAACTTTGTAACTAGAAAGCAAAAAGGGGTGTACAAGATTACCAATTTGTAATCCGATAAGAAAACAAAAGATAAAAATATAATGTGCACAGAGATTTCAAACTGGTTGTGGTATAAAAGAAGCGGACAACTTTGGAGTAGGGTTCTTTTCTTTTTGCTAGCTATTGTCTTGTGCATTGCATAGAGTGAAAGGACAAGAGGGGCTAATTATTATTTTTTTTCCAATACTGCAATAAAATGTCTCCATCCAGGACTACTAAAATACTGAACTAATTTCATCATGAGTGAATAAAACCAGAGTATTTGCTGACACTTCTCTCATGAACAAGTCACCCAAAAGCTTAAAATCTAGCCTTATCTTACTATGGGCCCAAACATGAAAATGGCACCAAAATGAAATCAAAATTAAATACCTTGGTGCCTTCATGAAAAGACCCCATGGTACAATAATCAATGATCCACACAACCCAAGGAACTTACCGGTAAGATATTAGTTATGCAGTAACTCATGTCTGATTAAGTATATGCACAAACTAAACCCTAACTATAAACTTCTAATACAAATATAGAGACATTCACTTTTCTTTTCTCTAATGAATTGCCCCATGGATGGCTTATTAGAGAACTTGAAGAAGAAAATTGTAATATGAACTGTTTGAATTAGTTGATTAGCCTAACCCTTTTTTTAATTAATAATTTATAATTAGCGTCTAATCTTTTAGTTTGTTTGCTTAAATAAAATATTTATCATTAATAGAACCCTTTCATTGTATGATCTTAATTTTAGTTTGTTAAATTGTATTAATGAAAATGTTTTGAGAAATGTATAAATTATCTATGTCTATGTGCTCGGCTAATAGTCAAGCTCAGGAGAAAATTAATATAAAAGATATGACAAGAAAGCAAATTTTCTAGAATATTACATTTAATTATTTGCTTCAAATCAATGGGATGCGATGCGAATTAGCCAGTCTACAGGCCCTGCCACCCTTTTAAACAAATAAAAAAACTAATTCCTCTGGGAATTCAAGTCAGAATAAAATATTAGGTCAGTTAATCATGAAATGTAATTGTGTTTTAGAAATATCCGAATTCACGCATGAATGGAATAAATCTTACATTGTTTGATTAACTAATGCATTATTCTGTGTAATGTATATACCTAATCTACTATAAATGGTACAATGGCGGCTAGATGAGAAGCCTCGGAACCCAGAGCCAGAGAATAAATACAAGGGTTTTACAAGTGAAAGAAATAAAAAAAAAGTTATTGTGTGAGATTTAAAAGTTTTTTTTAATAAACAAAATAGTAGTGCTGATTTGAGTAATAATGAATTAGAAATAAAAGATATAAATAAAATTGTCTGAAATATGGCAACATAAGAAAAGGCATATATAGACAGGGAAGAGAGAGAGGGAGTATCAGCATACGTTTTCATTCTTAAGAGAAATAAAAGTATTGAATTTATATTTTTTTTTTACAGTTAGAGAAATAGAGTTGTTTTAAGATTTTATTTTATCATTTACCTCGTAACATAAAAATAAGTTAGACATTGTTACATATAGGTGAGCAATAAAGTATATCAAATTAAGAAATAGTAAAAATAACCAAACCATGGCAGAAGAAGGGGGAAAAGAGATGAAAGAGGACATGAGGGTATTAATAAAAAAATACTGGGGTAACAGAATTGAAGAACAAAATGAATAGGGAGATAAGTGAATTGAAAGAACAAGTAAGGAAGGGAATAAAAAAAAAGAAATGGGAGTAAAGGCATCGGTAAAGCAATGGGCTGAGGGAACAATTAATTACATATCGCAAGAATGCCTGAAAGTTATTACGCAAATAAACAATATCGAGGTAGAGATGTTGTGGGACTCTGGCAGCCAAATATCAATATACAAACATAAGAAGGGACAACCCATAAAAATACAAACTCTGCCTGTGGGAAATACTCTAATAACATTGGCAAATAATTAAAAAAACACAATTGGGCTCGAAACAGATTTGGACGCAAACCAAAATAGGGGATAAATCTATACATCATACATTATTGATTCTAAAAGGTTTGGTGCATGAAATCATACTGGGGTCTGACTTTATGTATAAAACCGGATGCGTGATTGATTATAAAGTTGAAAAGATTATCTGAGAGAGTGAAATAATAGAGTTTGGATCGTAGATGAGAACAAAGAATATGTAACAAAGTTTGAGACAGAAAGACCTTTAATAGAGATGCAAATTAATGAACTAGTAAATAAGGTGAAGGGGGTGGGGGTGGAAAGAGGCTCTGAAAGAAGTACTAATTGAGTACAAATCCAATTTTTTAGACAAACCTGGAATTATTAAAGGCTATGAACATTGAATCAATATTATGGACAGGACACCATACCAGGTGCAATAAAACTAGGTGCCACACCATTATAGTGCTGATGTAAAGAAACAATTAGCCCAAATGGAGGAGTGGGATATTATAACCAAGTGTTCATCATCACATGATAATCCATTAGGGGTCATAAAAAAAAAGATGGAGTAATAAGACTGTGCTTAGATGCTAGAAGTTGAACAAGATCACATAGCCAGATCAAAATGTTTCACTGCCCATTAATGAATTAGTAAATAAATTCATGAGCAAAAAATATTTTCCACTCTGGATTTGTCTGCCAGCTATAAATTGTAATATGAACTGGTGAATTAATTGATTGGCATTATTATCTGAACACATGTGTGCATGTTTCTTCCTTTTTACTAATAATTTATAATTAGCATCTAATCTTTTAATTTGTTTTAATAAAATATTTATCATTAATAGAATCCTTTCATTGTATGGTCTTAATTTTAGTTTGTTAAATTTTATTAATGAAAATGTTTTGAGAAACAAAAATTTCCTATGCTAATGTGGTCAGTTAATAGTCAAACCTGGGTGAAAAGCAATATTAAAGATTAAGTGACAGGAAAGTGAATTTTCTAGAATATTACATTTAATTATTTGCTTTGAATCAATGGGTCTGTAAACCTGGTGCCCTTTTAAACAAATAAAAAACTGATTCTGCTGGCAATTCAAATCAAAATAAAATATTAGATCAGTTAATCAGGAAATGTAACTGTGTTTTAGAAATATCTGAATCCACACATGAATGAACATAGTTTAATTACTAATCATTATTCTGTATAAGGTATGCACCTAATCTACCTGTACATGGTACATAATATTACTTTGATTAGGAGCTCTATAAGGGCATAATTTTAACAGCCTTTGTTCCTTTCAATTATACTTAAAATTGCTAATTAAATTATCAATATTGAATGACATAGTTTAGCCCAATGAAATTGATATTTTGAGAATAAAATATAATTGTTTCACTTGATAGTTGTATAATTTTATTTTTACACCTCAATTTAAAGTTAGCATTCTAATTTTATTATTTTCTTTATAATTTTGAGTGAAACAAAGAGTTCTGAGAAAAAATAAAAATTCCAGAAAAAATATTACTTTTATTGAGTAGCTAAAGTAAATTTTATTAGTAAAGTACAAAAACTGATGTATAGTATTCCAAAAATTTACAAAATTTAATAAAAATAATTGCTGAAAGTGAATATTAAAATCATAAATAAATCCAGTCAGGATATCAGCAACTATATTGACACATAAACGTAAAAAATGGAACATATGATAAAATGTAGAAAGTTTTTGAGGAGAAGCAGGGAAGATAATAGGAAAGAAAGAAATGGAAGTCAAGAGCAAAAAAAAAAGGACAAGATTAACTATGTTTAATAATGTGGAAAGTCTTTTAAATTGATATCCTAAAAGTAAATGTCTAATGTTGTCCTGGTCAAGAAAATTGATTGACATTGTGGTATCCACACTATGATGAATTTTTGCATGAATAAAATGGTTCTGATACATTTTTAATGATGAATTTTTGCATGAATAAAATGGTTCTGATACATTTTTATTCTAAATTCAACTAAACTAAATAGAAATATGGGGACACATTAATTTCTATATTACAAGATATTTAAACGTTTTGTGTGATTTAATTCAATGGTAGTGATGTGCTCGAGCCCATCATTGTTAATGACCTACACCAGGGGTCCCCAACCCTATGCCTGTGGGCACCACAGCGCCCGCAGACCATTTTATGTGTGCCCGCCGCTATCCGAACAAGATAAAAAATTATTTATCTGATACAAATAAATTTAATTTTTAAAATTTGTTATAAATTATTGTATTATATTGTAATCAAATTGTAGGGCATACTATACTTTTACAGTGTAAAAATATAAACGTTAATTATGTTAAAATTTCATTTTTGAAATAAATATTTTTTTGTACATTTTGTGTATTATTAACAATATCCAACTATAAATTTACATTGAAAAAATAAATGATGCCCGCCACCTGGCAGTTATTATAGAATGTGCTCTTAAGTGCAAAAAGGTTGGGGACCCCTGACCTACACCTATCATTTTGGTGTTCAAATAGCAGATAGCTGAGAGATGAAGAGTTCAATTGTTATACACTTGGGTCTTGTTTTACGCGATAGATAGGTTCCTCAGAAAACGCGCAAACAAAATCGTGAAAAATAGACATAACTTACATTGAAAAAGGGGGGATGCGGTCTGTGATTTTTCAAAATTCGTGTAAAAGCAAAGCACCAACGTAAAATTACTTTAAAATTCGTGCAAAAAAATAAGGAAATAAAATATGACTAATAAAAAATTTCAAATTTGAAAAAAATTGATACAAGACAAACTTTTTTTTACTATAATATTTAATTTTATTCAAAATAATATATTTTTAGGCATAATTTACAGTACAGTAATTTACATTTTTTTATGCACGTTTTAATTATTATGATTTTTTGGTGACAACATAATTAGTAATTACATGTAATCTTTGAGACGATGATTTTATTAATTGTTTACGAAGCTCGCGATATCCAGACATACAACCATTTAGCTCTCGTTAGAATTTAAGAGCACGTTAATGATTAGTGTCATTAATAAGAAAATAATAATTGATTATGTTCTTTTTTAAAAAGCAAAAACAGAATGTGATTTAAAATGCAAAATTAACACACACAATGTTTGAACAAATTTACATTATAATCTTGTAAAATTTAATGTGTGTATACATAAAATTTGGAAATCATGATTTTAATTTCATTATTGCATAAAATCTTACTATTATAAAGCACTGAAAATATTGAAATTACTAAGATGAAAGTCGAATTCCAATAATGTGCTATTACTTTCAATATAATGTAAGTGCGCAAAATTTATTATTTAAAGTAATAGCGCATTATCGGAGTTTGACTTCCGGTGAAACCCGAATCGCGTAACTTCAAAATCGTGTTAAATAAGTCCGCATAAAAAGAGACCCAGGTGTACTTATTTTATTTTAATTAATCAGCATTTTAAAATAATAAGTGATTTAATGGAAGAAAATAACAATTACTATAAAATTCAAATGTGTCCATAGCAATTGTATACAAATTTTTTCACTCAAGTCATGTCATATGTATATAAGGTCAAAAACAAATAGGGGTCATTTTAATTATTTGAAATTCCTATTAATAAGAATGGAATTTGTGAATTATCTGTGTGAATAATCAATTATGATGAATTCTTTGAATTTTTAACATTTTGTTATGTGATTCTTAGATAAGAGAACTTTAAACTATTGAAAAATAGGAAAAATATTAGAGGAGCTAAAAAAGAAATCAATTTGATTGATTCAAATTCTTTCAGATTTTGATAAAGCAAAATATTAGGAATATGGAATGTCTGTTGATTATTATTTTATCATAAATGCCAAAATTGATCATAGTATGAAGGAAGGCCTAAATTGCAAAACAACTTTTTGCAGATTTAAAAATAATATATACAGTAAATTGTATGAAATAATGTCCAATCAGACAATCTTTTTTCTATTATTAAACTGAAGGAATATTGATAAGTTCTTTCAGCTGGAGTGAGGGAAGTCACTTCTATGTTGCCTTAAAAGAGAGACTTTACAAGATAAATATATAAATTTTTTAAGCCAAGTTGCCACCTATGGAAGTATTATACCTCCACCACTGGTGAAAATAGCATTTTGTTGTAGTCATATATTTTTTTATAGTTAATACAACACTCATATGACCAAATTAAATTAACCCAAGAAATTTACTCTCAACTAATAATAACTAGACACCCATTTACCAAACAATAACTGTATGACTATCTAGGTTAGACTGACTATTATTTGCTTGCAACATGAAGAAATCATATTTATCCTGCCTGAATTAGAACTCCAGGTTATAGACATAGCAATCAGGAGACTTTCTTATCATTGGTTGTATAGAAGATATAATAAAAACAAGTGGACGAAATAATAAACTAGTAATCTTAAAAGATTTATTAATAGTTAAACACACATATGCAACCTATTTTCTGAAATGACATAGTTCTTTAAAGTTTATGATGCAGCTTTAAAATTGAAATACTATAATAAATTATGAGTTTTTTCTACCGTCAATGATATGAACAAATATCATTGCTTGACCGTAATAATTTATTGCTTATTCTGCATACTTTCAAACAAAGAATGTAAACTACACAGTTTTTTAAGACTGAGTTAATTAAAAATTATAAAAGATTGTAAAATATATAACATCATCATCATTACTCATTTATAGTTCACTGTATCATCAAACCTCTCTAATAATTAATTTTTCATAAACTTCTTCACATTTATCCACCTATAATGGTTCTACAAACTTTTTTACATCTTCATTCTTTTTAAACGAGGTCTTCTAGGAAACTTGTCATCTTTTATTTTCCATTTTAGAATTGTTTTGTTCCTTTTTTTTTAAAATATATACTTATCCAATTTCTTATCTTATTTTTTAAATCTTTACATTAATGTCTGTAGTGTCATCAGTTTCAGTTTCTGTAAATATAATACTAAGTCTATAAAATGCATTCCTTGTCATTTTCATTTTATTTATCTATGCCATTTTATTTGATCTGACTTGTATTAACTAACTTAAATAAATTTAATTACCCATTTCAGTTTTTTTTTGTGCACACTACCATATTTTGAGACAGCAGAAATATTATAGTAATTTCTATATCTTTAATTTCCTAGATTTTTGAATTATTAATCAGTTTGTTGGAGTAAATATTGATGTGTCAGAAAAAAGTAACTAAAAACATTTAGATCTAAATGGTTTTTTTTGAATTCCTAATGTGAATACTAAAACAAAATTTTTAATTTATTAAAATATATATATTGCATTATATGTTTAAATAATGATTTCATGAATAATTAAAGGAGGCTAATGATTTAATAATTAAGCTATGGGATGGATGCATTGAAGGAAAAAATAATGAGAATATTAACTTTTAAATAAAAAAATAACTACCTCTTTTAGATTTTGAATTAAATAAACTTTTGGATAATTTATTTTAATTTAGCTTTTTTATTTACTATTTTCTTTGACTTCAAGTTTTATGGTTTGTATTTGTAGATACCATAGGTTTAAATGCCCTACATATATATGTGTGTTTACATCTATTGTATTCATAGTAATTATCTGTTTCTTGTCACTATCAAGGTACATAATAGAATAAACTGTGTATATTAGCACTACCACCATTTTCATCATCATCATTACCAATAATCATCACTTGTAAATGAATATGGGCATTTTAACTCTAAAAAATACAAAATAAAAAGACAAAAAATATATTAAAAGAGAAAATATTGGATTTAAAGGTTAGAAATATAGTTTCATAATCTCATTGTGATTGTTAATTTAAAGAAATAAATGATAAGCATAAGAAATTTGTAATGGCTGAGTTCTGTACTAATTGAACTGATTGAAGACAGTAAGTTAAAAGAAAATAAAGAATGAATGAGATTATTTTATTAATAACTATTCAGATTTTATTCAAAATCAAATTTTGAGAGTCATTTATATTACAATTACATATATGTAAAACAAATATTGTATTTCTAATGATTAAATTTAGAGTTGTCATATATTTTTAATCCATTTTCTTATTACAGTACCTCCTATTTGTACTCATGATGTTCTTAAGATTACAAATAAGCATAAGATTTAGTCTTTTAGTTAGATAATCCATAGCCAACATAGCTATCCATTCACAGATTGTTGAGAAATAGATGTCTAGTTATTCCTATCTAGCAATAAAAGTATCAGGTTAATATGGATTGATCAAATGAGTCAATGAATTGACTAATTAAAAATACGATTGCTGTTAAGGAAAAAATCAATTTGTTTCAGTGCTGAGACCATAGTCATCTTTATACTTACAATCTAAGTTTAGTTTGTAAAAATTACAGCAACACAGTCATATATATATTAACAGTACCAATTGCCACACAACCAGAAATTCAATTTAATTATAATTTTATTCTTAAATCTTTTTATAAACATTATTTGTATATATGTATAAAACATCAGTATATGAACAATTATTAAATTATAAAATATATTATTTGACTTTTTTTTTTTTTAAGATCTTAAAATTATATTGAACAACATTGAAAAATAAAATATAAAAGAAGAACACTGAAGATAACAAAAAGTCTCATTTAAGTAAAATGATAGTTCAGAATGAATGAAGTTACACCCATTTCTTTTATGAAGGGTGGATAGCTTTAATGTTTATGGATTAAAGCATGTGTAAAGGTTGAAAGTTTGTTTTCTTGGGAGTATTTGGACAGCTGTTGAAAAATAGTCTGAACTTTGGTTTTGGAATAATTTTTTTTTTATTAATTGAAAAAAAAAAAAAAGTGCTAGAAAAAGTAAAATAAAAATCTAAATTACAAAAATTATCAAAAAAAAAATCTAAATTACAAAACTTTTACTATTATTATTGTAATAATAATTTTTATCTGATAAAGTAAATGTTTTAAAGATGATTCATTTGATATCTAGAAAGTGTTTTAATTAACCCAAAGAACTAACAGTGAAAGAAAATAAATTAAGTTAAATTTTTATTCAAAGTTCTTATCCATAGTTTTTAATTTTTGAAATTAGTTTATTATATGTTTGTATTTTTGAAATTAGTTTAGAATGCATTTTTAATTAATGAATCATTTTTGATTATAGGTGTCACCTTTTTATTTATATAAATACAACTGTATTTTATTGAATATTTTCTAAGCATTTCTTACTAAACAAATATATATTATAATAATAATAATACTTAAACATTGAATTATCTATTATTGATTTAAAGAAAAATATTTACTCTATTCATGAAAGACAAAATTAAATACTGTTGATCTTATATCTATTATATATTTAGTTCCAATCATAAATGCAAATACATAATTCATAGATTGTGTAATATACCTTTTCAGCACATACATTTTTATACATGTATATACACATTGTTTATATATGTTGAAAGTGTATATAACACGTATATAGTTGTGTATACATGTTATATATAGGGAATTAAATAAAATGTAGAAAATTTCTTTTTTATTATTTCTATTTTTTTCATTTTAATATATTTTTTTGTATATAATTGTGGAAATTAAAAATACAGAGGGACTACAATAATTTAAAAATGAATATTGCTTTGAAATAGTCAGTCTGATGTTTTGACAAAAGAGTTTAAAAAATAGCACCAGAAAACAAACTGTATTGTATTTAGACTTATATCGATTTCATATACATCTTTATATCAGAAAATGATGGACTTTTATGCAAGAATTCAGTATATTATTCATCGATAGTTTTTTAACTGCTATTTTGATTTACAACAATCGTAAAAAAAAGAAGTCAAAACATTAAACATCTTTCTTTTTTTTTAAAAAAAAAAAAAAATGATGGCCATTTTGTAAGATTTCTCAAAGGATAGTGGCCTCATTAAAATTACATTATCCAGGGATAAAATAGAATTTTTTTTTCTAAAAAAAAAATACAGTAGAGATCTTATTTATTATACAGTATATAGTATTATGTTTTGATTATAAAATTAAAAAGATAAATAATGTACTTACCTAATTTTAATCCAGTGTACTTGCAAGACAATCAGTGCTTTCATTTATGACATATCCATAGTAAAGAAGATTTTTATCATCAACAGCTATATAAATAATAAAATACACATTTCTTTCAATACAATACAATCATACTTTGATTATGTTCAATAACAACATGCATAAAGAATATATTTTAAAATGTTTACATTAGTTAAGATACTATTTTTTTCTTAGCAAAAAATATGTTCATTGGGAGTGTAAATTATTTTAAGTAAAAAAGGAGAAAAAAAACTAATTTCATGCATTATGTGGTTAATAATCAACATTATCAAAAGTTAATAAACATAAGTTAAAAATATTATTTATTTGCTCATATCCAAATCAGTAATCTTATAATTTGTTTCATAAACAGAAAAAAATAAGTTATCAGTAAAGAAAAAATACAAATTTTATTAAATACAAAACTAAAAATAAATTTCATCATATGCATCAACAAAATGTATTAATATTAATGTTTAAAATGTGTATACCAGCTAAAATACATTCATTCAATTAATTTTGTGTTAAAATTTTTATGAATGTTAATTTTGCTTGCAGCAAAAATACTGTCATTATGATTATAAATTATTTAGATTAAAAAAATGATTTTGTCTATTATGTAGTTAATAATTAACTATATGTTTAAGCAGGGGTGAAAACTTCCAGCCCTAGGGCCATCTCCAACCCTAAAAGGTTTTCAATATGGTCCCCAGATATTTTCAAAAAATATATATAAAGTGACCTTATATGAAACTTCTATTTAAAAACACACGTAGTTCAAATATTGAATTAATAAGTAAAATAAAATATTTCTTTCAATTACATCCAATCTTTATAATAGTTTTAGTTCATTCTATCAGAAATGCAATTTTCCAATAAATTATCTATATTGTGTGATCTCTCTGACTACATATTTAATCTACGACACTGAGGACATTTTGCTTGTTTTTATAGTGATTTTTTTATATTAATTGTGTATTCACAAAAATAAAATTAGAATTTTACTTTGTTTTATTATTATTTTGCATTTATTTTATTTTTTTATTATAATGGTTACACTGAATAAGACAAAAAAAAATTGACACAGAAAATTGCGTATTTCACTAAAAATGGATCAGTGCATATTTTTTATATAGAAAGAAAGAGTAAATCAATATGTCTGATATGTCTGGAAAGTATTTCAGTTATTAAAGAACATTATTTGTTAAACATTCTGATTACAATAAAATTGTTTGGAAAGAAATATTAAAATAGAAAACTTGAAAAGGAAGTTTCATTAAGTGACCAACATGTTTCATAAAAAGTCCAAATTAGTGAGAAAATTCTGTGAAGGTTAATTACTTTTTTTTTAAAAAAAGCAGAAACTTTGAAACCATTTTCTGAAAGGGAGCTTATAAATGACTGCATCCCAGCTGCAGAAGAATTAATGTGTCCAGAACATAAAAAGAAATTTGAGAATATAAATATAACATGAAGAATAGTTACAAGGTAAATTGGATAAATTGCCATTAAATTTGGACCAGTCATTGATAATAATGATATTAGTTTATTTTTAATTCTCAAAAATATTATGGCTCTCATTTAAAAAAGGCAAGTTGAAATTGGCTACCTGTTGAAAAGAATCAACCCTAATGATTAGGGGTAAATTAATTAAATGTTTAATCAAATATAGCAGGCTAAATTTTAAGTTGATAATTTTATCTGGCCCACAAATGTTATTATAGCTGTCCAAATGGACATTGGCCGAAAAAAAAAAATTCTCACTCCAGGATTAAAAATTACTGCAGAAATTAATAATATTTATTTACTTAATTATAAAACAATAATCTCAAAATACAGTATTGGCCAAAAAAATCATTTGGAATATTAAAACTACAGCAATCAATTATATATTACATTTATTTATCTAATTTTAACTACATTTATATAAAACAAACAAATTCCTCAATTGTTGCTTTAAAAAAAAAATTCAGCATTTTATTGATTAGATAATAAAAAAATAAAAAAAACTTTAATATAAGAAATATATCAAAAATTAAATTTAAAATGTACATTGTTTTAAGTTTTTTTTCTACATGCTTTAGTTAACAAATTTTGATTCAAGGAATGGTCTCAGGCTGTGTAAGAAGGAAAGCAGTTGACTTTCAGTCAAGAAATTATATTTATATATTTTTTAAAAATATAGCTACTGGAATGTTTTCATACAATATATTACTCACAATTTAATACTTTTATATATTTATTAATATGTTTAGTAAAATGTCTATTCATTAATTATGTGTATTTAATTTCATGCTTTTTTTTTAATCAAGTTTTTATATATTTTGATTTAAGATAAATTATTTTTTCCCCATATGAACTCATTATAATTATTTATTTTTTATGTAAGATTTTAGATTTGTGAAGCATTTTGGGAAAACAGATTATTGTGATGAAAGAATTGATAGCTATTAACAAATATACATTTTTTTTCTTTTAGATTCAGCGAGAATGCAAACTCTTGTTACAGTGATATCTGCATTAATATGAACACTCATATATATACTAATATTCTTACGGATATAAGATGGATTTTATAATATTATTTGTGGGAGCTTCCATGTAATAAAAATATAATAGCTAAATAGCTGATGTTTCAGTACATTAACAAGTACTTTCTTCAGAGCTTCTGATTTGATAAAGAAGCTCTGATGAAAGTATTTGTTATTGTACTGAAACATTAACTATTTATTGTATTTTTATTACATGGAGACTCCCAGAAATAATACTATGAATTCATATCTATGTAATAGGAGCTTCCATATATTATTTTTTGCAATTGAAGACTGATGAATTCAAGGGTTAAAACTCCCTGGATTAAAATTCAATTCTGTGACTCCCAGTTGTTGAATATCAACTAATCTCCAGAGTGGGAACCATTTAATTATTTTCCATTTATACTAGTATAAGTCATAACCATAAAAAGAAATGGAAAAGTAATAACTAAAACATTAACATTTCAAATATTTAGTTTTCACAATTATTATCACTTTAATTCATCTAAAGAAATTTTTTAAATTGTTAATATTCTTAACAGGTTGAGATTTTCTATTATTAGACTTGGTAGCAATTTTTCTCAATGTTGAACTTTTGATTTTAACAGTAAACATTTATTCTATATTAGAATTATATAAATTGGATTTGATTTGTTACAAATATAAGTTTACAAAAGAAAAACATTTAAAAAAAATCATATTTGAATTTTGCAAATATTGAGAAAATAATAATAATCAGAGTATATAATGAAAATAAATAACTTTTTCATCATTCAACAGTAGGTAGGAAAGCGACCAAGTGTGTGACCCCAGTGTACAAAAAATAATAATTATTTAAGCTACAAATCCAATGCAAAATGAAATTATTAAATCTATAATCTACTATTAGAGTGCTTAAATGTTATATCACCTTGTGAATATTTGGTTTTATGTATACAAATAACCAGTGATGGCAAATTTTATACTGAATTATTCAATATAATAGAAAATTATCAGATATTGAAAATCATCTAGTTATTAAATATTAATATTATTATTAAAGTACTGTTGTCCTTTAAAAGCCAGAATGATTATTTGGTACTATTAGCTTATATATATAAATGAGTGTATTGATTATGATAGACTTAAATTATATGAAGAATGTTTTGAATGCAGACAGTTAAGATTTCTGACCAAAAACAGATAAAACATTGTTTGAAAACAGTATGTTTTATCTGCTAGAACATGTTGTGTGTAGAATAGATCAAGATAAAAGTAGACAAGAATTATATGCATAGTATTTGAAAATATTTATATTTTTATCTGACTGAATAGATTGGCATTGATATAATAAAAGATGAACATTATTTATAAATTCGTTTAAATGATTGTTTGGGAATTTACCTTGTGAATCATCTTAGTAACATATTCAAATTTACTCCGTGAATAGGTTTATATTATCACTGTTAGATATTTGATAAGCTGTAAATTTATTTACATTTTCATTAATGTCAGTTGACTACATATGTAAGATGTCTTGTAGTATAGTTGTTAAAACATCTGATCAATATATTCATGACCTGAAGTTCAATCATAATTTTAAATTTGGAATTTTTTTTGTAGTTAAAGAATTCTAAATAAACCTAGATTTTTTTTAAAATTAGTCATCCAACCCAAATATCCATTTAGCTATTGGCTGGTATGAACATCTAGCTATTATTAGATAGAGAATAAATAAAATTAAAACACACACACAAATTTACCACAAAGTAATTGATTAGTTTGATGAATATTATTTTATCTTTCTTTTTTTTTTTTGTATTCTTTTTCCTACAGTGAGCTATTGAATTATGACAAGGAAATAAAGGCTTGATTTAATATATAGTAGAATAAAATAGTTTGAATAGGAAAAACAGGATTGAAGAAATTATTGGAGATAGAAACAATAAATTATTAGTAAAGAAGAAAGATTCATTGAAAAAATTAGATGAATTATAATTTGTACAAAATAATAATATGTTTTCATAATCAATTGAAAAAAAGATAGTTGATATGAAAACTGTAAAGCATATAGAATTGCTCCAGTTTCATTGTAATGATTAAAAATTACAAGGGAAAAGATTTTATGTTATTTATACCTCAAGAGAAAAACTAATAGATTTTTTTTTCAACAATTAAAATTCTTCTAAAGAAGAAACCTAATTCAATAAAACAAGAATTTTAGAATAATTTATTTTCATCTATGTAAAGCAATTTGGATTTTAAAAAGATACAGGCCAGATATAAAGGATTCGATGGAGAGAAAGATATGTAGATAAAAGACATTAAAATTAATTTTATTGATCTTGATAAAGTATTTGATGTGCATGTGTGTATTGCCAAGAAAATTGAAAATACATTTTTTTGGAAATTTGTAAGATTAGGTCTTCTTATGGAAAAGTAGATGTATCGAAGATGTGAAAAGTATGGATATCTGTTTATTTAATGTGTATTTAAGAAGTATTAATAGTGATTTGCTGTTTTCATAAGAATGGAATTAGTATTGGAATAAAATAATTTATTTCAAATTTTCTTATAATATAATATATATTATGGCAATAGTTGCAGATGGTGGAAATGAATTTAATAAAATAGTATGAACAATTAACAAAGGATTGTAGAAAAATTGAGAATATCTTTATTATTAAAATTTTCCTTAAAGCAGATGACTTATAAAAATATTTTTTTGTTGTAGAAAATTTGACACGCTTTTTTAAAAGAAATCATGTTCAATGTTGAGAAAATTTATTGCAAAAGTTAATAATAAAATAATTGTATAATTAGCTGTTCAAAGATGTCATCTGATATTAAAATACCTGAGCTGCAGCTTAAACATAGGCATTCAATTGTTTTTACTTTAGTGATAATTATTTCAGAGCTTTTACTTTTTTAGTCTGTTACTTTACTACTGTGATAAATTGCAAGAGCACAAAATGCATTAATGTAATTCTTATATAAAATTTCTATTGTCTAATATGATCTATTTATTTTTAAGTTTATATTATCACTGTTATATGTTTCTGCATCAAAATGGCAATTTTGCTTAATGTTAAATTTTTAAAGCTATAATATATGTGTGGTATATATATATATTGAAAATATAGATTAATATTCAAAGAAAGTATTTTTATGAGATCAAATTTGAAAGTAAACATTTTTATATATCCTTAAGCAACTTTGGATCTACAGGTCAGCTGTGGCCCATGGCAACATTTTATATTGCCTGCAGTTACTGCAGACAATTTAATTAAAATATATAAATTTGATCAAGAGCATAATTTTATGAATAAATATTATAATTCTTCTAATTGTTATATATATATGTCATTCCTATATGTTTGTTGTATAGGTAGAGTTGGAATGGTAAACTCTATAGCTTATAGTCTATGCATCATTTATCAATTCTGTTACTTTGATGTTTGAATTTTTTATGAACTTGTGAGTAATAAAACCCTTTGATTATTTATTTAATCAAGTATTAAAAAAAAAAACAACTGGTCCTGTACATCAATCCAATTCATTTTTTCTAAGAGCTTTTATCACTTACTTTGTTTTTCAAAAGCTTATATCTACTTTCATTTTATTTATCTTTTATTGTTTTATCTTTCTTTTATTCATCTTCCAAGATTTCTTCCAACATGTCTTTCATAGTTCTTCTATCTCTTAAATACATGTCTAAAACAGTTTCCCACCATCCGATTAATGGTTTCTAATCTTTTTTTATATTGTCCTCCAAATCTGTTATCTGTACATGCTCCAGTTTTTTAAATCTTTTTTTATTGTTCAAACCTCCTGCTTTATATAAAACAACTAAACACTACAATTTTCTTTTTTAATTTTATTATATGAGTTTACCTATTTCAATTCTCGTTCATGTTTTTTGTTCTCTGCTCCTGTCATCAATTAAACATCTTTTTAAATATTTAAAAACTGAATTTGCTTTATGACTTTCTATTCAGCTATCAGCCTTAAACATTACTTACCATCAAATTCATGAATTTAGTTTTAGTTGTTTATTTTCTACTTATTGGATATTCTAGCAGTCTTATTGAAAATTCTCTTAATTCTCACTATTCTTAAATACAGAGATATCATCAGCAAATTTTATATAATGAATCCTTCTTTTAATGTTAATTTCATCTTTAACAAGCTGTTATCTTAATCTTTTTTAATAATTATTTCTCCCAAAATAAAAACATTTAATGTAAATCTTTTTCTACTCTTATACAATTTTTTTAAAATAATCTTTTTTTCCCGATCTTTGTATCCTCTCAAATATTCCAAAATCAGTAACACATATATTGTCTTCTCTATTTATATATATATATATAATAACTGAATTGATAGTTGCTCTGAATTTCATATAATGTTTGAGCACTGGAAGTGAGCTTTGATCTAAAAATCTTTAGTTTTTGAATCTGTGACTCTCACAAACAACATTTCTATATATCCTTCATTAAGTTATTTTATTGCATATGGTGTTCATGCAACTAGAAGTAATCAAGTTAAGCTATGATATAGAAATCTTTAGCTGTTGAAGTTATTGCTCTGTCAATTCTCTAAACCTTGTAAGACCCATTATGTACTTCGGCCCTTTTTTATTTATTTTCCAAATCTCATATTTCTCATGAGACAAAAAAAAATTATCTATTAAAAATACATTTAGCTAAGATTCTTATTAATAACTTAACTGTAATGGGCTGTTTAAAATATTTTATTAAATATATATATATATGTTTAATTGCACAATTAAAAAATCCTGTAATCATAATATAAGACAGTTTATTAAGGTTCATTAATGACTTGATAGCATTATTTAGTGTATATATATTTCAAAAGCATGCAAGCACACACATATACACTGTGTATGTATATATGCATTTTAATAAATTAAAATGTATGCATATGTGAGCACATTATGTTTTATATATGTATTTTAATATATTTTTATGTGTATCACATTCTAATGCACACATTAATATCTAGAAATAAAAGATCTATGTCATCTGAATGATTCTAAATGCTTAATCATAGTAAATAAGAAAGTAATTTATTGCAAAGGGAGTACCTTTTTTTCTTCTTTTTGTGAATATATTACAGATGCATATAAAGATTTACTTGGATTTTTATTGGTTTTGGAAATATTTAAATGAGTAAAAAATGTCCGGTTTGAACATTTCTTGAATTTTATATTTTGATGTTTTTGACAGTCTGAAGAAAATCAATATATAATGGGTCAATGGGAAAGTCTTTGTCATTGAAACATTTAATTCAAATAATGCAAAAGATGATTTTGTTACTCTGCAAATATCATAAGGAAAAATCTTTAGTTAATTACAAAAGAGGAAGAAATTGCAATATTTGAAACAAATTTTTATTTAAAAACAGAAATTTAGGAATAAAAATTGTATTAAATATTGGGGGGGGGGGGATAAAATGAAGGATAAGGGGTCATAATAGAATTATGTTTAAATATTTATTGTATAATTGGTTGCAATTAAGTAAAAAATTTAGCCAGACTTTTTTTTTTCACTTGGCCAGATTGAGTGATTCAGAAATATTTTGTTCTTAAGCCAATTACTTTTGTTTCTATAAATAGTAAGTTTTTCTAAGATCAATTATTGAAAATTATATTGAAAATTTTTTTTAATTAAATTTAACTGTTTAAGACCATGTGCTTGTTTTTTTTTTTTGTTTGATTAATAATTTCTCTAATTCTGATAAATGCCAAGATTTTCATTGACAAGTCCAAATTATTAGAGTCCTAGAAAGTGGGGTTATAGAGCTTAAAATTTAAGGCTGATAAATACTTAAATAGATATGTAACTGATTTTAAGACTAAGGCAGAATTCTCCAAAAATGAATCATAATACTTTTTTTTCTGAAATAGAAAAATTAATTACTATTAGTTAATTCAAACTTTAAGGAATCAATATCAGGATCTAACTTTATTTATATTATTCGGAGACAATATTTGAATTTAAAAAGCTGAAAATGTTTTGTTTACTGTAAAGGTTTTATTTGTGCATAATTTTCCATGTTAAGAATACTAGCATATTTATATCCTTTTTTTTTTTTAAATAAATAAATTTCAAAATTCATCTGGAAAAAGAGTTGAAACAAATCATTTAATTTATTCTATTTTTGACAAGACGTAGTGTTTAGCCTTCATCTGATTTATACTATACCAGCTCATTGCCAAATGAGATGTCAGTAATACTGTATCATACATGTAATCTAATTTGACATCATTAGATTTCTATATATTTGATATTAATGAATAAAATATTGATTATCAACAACATTAAATCTTGAGATTTTTTAATCAAACAACAACAAACAGCTTGAAGAATTGTTTTCAAATGAACATTGCATTTGCATTTAAAGTTCATAAACATATAGCATTAAAATGTTTAATTAAATATAAGAATTATGATTAACTTCAGATTAATTTTTGTTTACTTTCATACATATTGCAATAAAAATAGTTATACATATGAATTATATACAAAAAACACATTGGGTGGTTTTTATCAGCTATTTGTAAAGGAGTTTGGCCATTCCATTTCCAGAAAATAAAATAAAAAGATAAATGAAGAACAAAAAGTTTAAGTGGGTTTTGCAAATCACACAAAATTTATGAAACATAAATATATTTACATCTCATGCTGCTCCTTCAATCTATTTATTTGACATTTTGTTATACTTACTGTCTTTTAATTTTTATTTACATTACACCTTATTTTTGAAAAGCTTTTGCACTTTATTTTTGTCTCTGTTCATTATGTTTTATCCTCGGCCATATTCTCTCTCAATGAAAACAATCAGTATTGCATCTTTTAGAATCTTTGAGATAAAAATTTATAATGTAAATAGGGTCCCATGAAAATCATACTCATAGTCACTATGAAATAGTTTTTTTAGGAAGTCTGTTATCTTTCATTTGTAGTATATATCCAATTCAATGCAGCTTCAATAACGTTACTTTCTACAAAACACTTGCTTTTAGATCTTATTATTTTGCTATCACATTTTCAGAATCTAATTAAGCCTTATATGTATATCAATTATCTCTTGTTTAAAGCAATTTATATAATCCCATGGAATTAATCTTTACATTGAAATTATGAATATACAATAAAAAAAATACAAATCACGATTATTTATTCACCTCTTTAAAAGTGTTTATATATTTTTTAAGATATCTTTTTATAATGTAAATATATCTTTCAATGCCATATAATCAAAAAAGATACAAAAAAGATTAAAAGTTTATTAGAAAATCAACAGTACATATTGTGGATATAATAAACTTCAAAACAACTCAAAATAGTCATTATGCTTTTGAAAATTTGTATACTATATTTGGTATTATTATAATTATCTTTATTATTTTGATATTTGAAAACTTTGGTTTTACAAATCTTTTTGTCTTTTACTTAATTTCCTTTTCTATCATGTGTGTGCATTGTAAATGATAATATGAATCAGTGTTCCTATCAATTCATTGTAAAAATAAATAATAAATTGTTAATAATAATAATTGTATCATTAATTGCTTTAGAAATTATATAATATTTGAATATCCAGGTATCAGGTTGACTATGATAGTTTTATTGAATTGATCAAATTGATTTTTTTATTTTGTTCATTTAAAAATTGGTTTTGGAACCTTTTTAACTCTGAATCCGCTATTTCATTGTCTGTTAAACTGCACACATCTTTATATCAATTCTAAATATAATTTCATAATATCTGAACATTTTTTATGTCTGTCTAAATCAAGTTTCTTTTTCCAGGTATTACATACTAATATCTGTTTTCATATTGTAGCAAATGCATTTCCAGTCATTTTCATGTTGCTTGAGTCATTTTAACCTATGTCTATTTTTGCTTTTGACATTTTTTTTATGCTTTTTCATCATAAGTCTTCATAAAAAAGAATTTAAAAAGCTAAGTCATTACATGTGATGGGGAAAAAAAAAATCTACATTTTACATGAGTCACCAAATACAATGGATAGTCTGGAATATGACAATTTTAATAGAAAGATTATTTTTTTAAATTTTCATCAAGTAGAGTATAATAGTGGATTGGCAGACTGGAGAATTAATGGTTTCTGGAATGAAGGTCAATGTATCACTTTAAATTATACTTTAATGTCCTCACTTCCCACCAATCATTTCTTGGTTTGGAGAAGGATTCACAAAGATCAATTCACAGTGTCAATTATGCCAGACTGATGATGAAGCGATCCAGCATCTCTTTTACTCCTGCTCCTTTCTAGCTTCACTTCACAATTTCATTGTCAATAGTGGGTCACCTGGAATAACAGATGCTTTTTCCATTAGTAAATCCATAGAAAATGATACCTTCTCCATTTTGCAGTTTGGCTTACTAGATGCAAGCTAATATTTACCCAAACCAATCACGACATCTATCATGTTTTCACAGAATTGATCTCTAAAATTAAGGATAGAGACCAACTTCTGGCTCCAGACCATTTGTTCCAGGAAACCGGGGCAAGAATTAACCTTAATTACAAAACACTCATTGCATAAGACTAACTACATCCTTGTGCGAACATTAACAAACTATTCAATATTCAACTTATCATGAACAAATGTTTACTAACTGACTACAGTGTTTTTGTATTTTTATTTCCAAGAATAAATTTCTTCTTTTAATAAAAAAAAAAGTATACTTTAATGTCACATAAACTTTTGAACAATTATTTATTTACTTATTAATTAAAGGAGAAAAACATTTTTCATACATTATATATGAGTAATGTTTACTTAAAAGGAAAAAAAAAAATTTTTTTTTTTGATTATATTAACAGTTTTTAACTGTATATAATACATTATTGACCTACCTTTGAATAATTTATAATAAAACAATTGATCATTATCTGAATTGAAATTTATATGAATTAGACCAGGATATAGAAGTAAATGATTTGATTTTCAATTATGATAGAGTAAAAAGGAGTTGGTCTAAGTCAAAATTTTTCGCTCAAAGCATGATATTCTAAAAAAAATATTCTGTTTCAGCAATTGCAGCAATGAGTGAAAAATATTATTTCAAAAAATTTCAACAATAAATAACTTAAGCTGGTCAAATTTTTTTAAATTTAGTTATTTTTCATTACAAATGGGTCTCTTCATTCTTTCTTTTATTTTAAATTAATAGAAAAATATAAATAAATAATGGTAAGAAAAATCAAAAATGATAATTGGATTCAGATCACATGCTATTCCAATTTACCATTAATGATGATCTCTATATTGGCAACACATTATATTCCCTGAGAATAAAGTGCTTGACTGAAAAAAACAAAATTCCTAACCTGTTCTTGACTAAAATAGAGTAAAAAATGTTTCTTTGATCAGTTGAGTGGAACTACTATATTCTGCTTATCATTTTGTTGTTTGAAAGTCTCTTGATGTTCTAAATAATAAATATCACATGACCACCACCTCTTATGTTTGTGTATAACTGTTGTTAAAACAGGCAGAACTCACTATACGTATTGCCACACACAGAAAGCTAGAGTAATCAATGGATGCCAGAAGGCTTGTGCATAAAATCCCCATCTGGGGCCTACTCATCCAATATCCCCAGACTAGTTTCTGGCTTGTGGCCTTCATCAGTAAGGATCCTTGGATCTGAAAGCACTGCACCTAGATCTTAGGATCTAATGCAACCCTCCAGCAGCCACCTTTTATCTCCACTTAACTACAAAACTATGAGTCTTAAACCGAAAACACCTGAATGTTTTCAATCCGAGCCCATTAGCTTATATGTTCTAAGTAAATAATCATATATTTTATTTAACAGAGCCTACTCTCCAAATTCATAAATTAAACCACATCTTTCATATCAACATTTATATCATTTTTTAAATTAATTCCATATATTATTATATGGATATCAGAAGAGCAAAGATAAACTATGAACTCTGAGCCTATAGAAGTATAAAGAGCTCTCTCAGTAATGAAAGTTACTATTATGAGCATTCATATTTTTTGTTTTGTGATCAATGCAAGTTTTATGGTCTGTGCAATAACATCTATCTGGCCTTTTCTTGATAATCAGGGATTTTAAATTCCTAACTGAAAATAAGTAGATATCAATTTATTGATCAATAACAAGATTACTAAATCATAAGATTCTTCCATGAGCATTATCTAATCATCAAGACCATTTATTGTTTTTGGCTATCTTTTAACATAATTATAAACATGATTCTTTTTTATATAATTTTTTTTTTAATGTATACTTATGGAAAATTAAATGAATATTGGAAATGTGTTTTTAGAATTTTTATACAATACTCATGTGTTTATATATATACAAAAATGTTCGTAACTATATTTACATTTATTAGATAAATCTTCACAGGAGAGTTATAAACTTGTATAATAAAGAGAATTTTTATGTCAGTCTATATGTATATTGTTGAGCCTGAAAAGGCAAAAAAAATAAAATTGAACATTTAACTGGCATCATTACAGAAAATTATATGTTCTGTTTTAAATATAATCTTATTTTTAAATTGTGTTTTTTTTTAAAGGAGTACAATATTTATAAACACAAGTATATATTTATTATTTTAAAAAAATAATTACTTTTTTTTTAATATTTTTTTTTTTAGTTTAACTTAAACTTGTTTTTTTTAGTAGTTATAATTTTTGTAATTTAAATCATTCCAGTTTTACTAGTTTTTGTTTTTTTAAATATATTTAATTTTAAAATAGTAGAGGTATGTGTGTGTGGGGGGTGGATGAATACTTAGGAATAATAAGTTTTAAACAAAGGAATGATTTTGTTGATTTGATATTACTTATACTTTGTGATAATTCTTAGAAAAGTCCTGTAATTTATCACTATTATTCTATGTCTCGTGAGCTTAATATATATAGTAAGATTGATGAAATTAATAGATTTGCAAAAAGCATCCCAATATTAGAAGAAATCAAAGTATTGAATGTGAATTTTATTAGATATAGATATCTTATATATTTATTTGAATTTAATTACGTAAATGATAATTACCAATAGGCATTAAATGAAAATACCAGCAGATTGTAAATACAGTTTCTGGTATATTGGTTTTCATTCAAGTGAGAGAAATGTTAGTTGTACCCCATTTGCAATTTCATTCATGTTTGCTAAAAAAAAAAAAAAACCCAGTGATAACTGAGATTGTAAATTCGTTTTTGACAATCTGGATTCTGAAATCATTCAAGAATTATATTTCAGTGATTTCTCTTATAAGCTAACTATAAAAATTTTTGATTTTTATCTTTCAAAAGGAAATTTTATTCACAAACCATAAGAATCATTTACAAAAGGAAGGACAATTACATATTGATCTCAAATGAGACCAGTCAACACAATCAGAGGTTACACTTGTATATATATAAACAAAAAGCAATTTCTTTTCATCATTGGTACTACATTTTATTTTAGATTTATTAGGGCCCATGTCTGGTTGAATGTCCAATTCTGAGAAAATTTTTGGTCTAATTCTTTTATTTCTTTTAGTAATTGTAAAGACATTTTCATCATGTCATATTCTTCTCCACTCTCAAAGATAGTCTTATTTCTCAAAGACCAAATGGAAAAATTTATGAATGTTGCTAATCTTATGACCCCAAAATGTCCACTCTTGAAGGCCTTAGTCAAATTTACACAAGCTGATTCTTTGTTTTTAATGAAAGATTTAAAAGTGTTTCTTATGCTATTCCAAATTTGACACTCCTCCAATATATGTGCCATTGTCTCATCACTACGCCTACATAGTGCGCATATAGGGTCCAGATTATAATTCCTGTTACTATGCAGGAAGTCAGCAGTAGGCAAGGCCCTAAGGTTAACCTTGATTAAAAAATCAACAAACCTCGGTTCCAATTTTAGACGTTTGGTCAACCTGGAGAACCTCGATATTCCAATTGAAAGAATATTGTCAATTTTAGTTTCTTCCAGATTCATAAGATCATATGTGTGCCAGTAGTTTAGTTTGTTATTAAACACTGTTCCTGGCTTCATTTTTAGATGGTTAAATATTATAGAGATTTGCTTTTGAATCCAAAGCCTTCCACTTTTGGGAGGTGGCCTATCGGTAGGAGTTATTTCTTCTGGGAATATTGGCCCTTCCATATCTGGATTTTTCATAAATAATCTGAAAACACTATATTAATAAGATTTTGATTGAGTGTAGTCCTATGCCGTTCATCTGTTTAGGTTTCTGTAGGAGGCGCAGGCTGATGACAGGAGCCCCCCCCCCAACACAGCTTCCTACATTGGGTTTCGACATTCCTTATAAAGGCTTTTGTCGGTGAGAAACCTGCAAGGAAGTATGTAATCTTGGGGAGCATGACAGCATTCATCAGTGCGATTTTCCTGAACAAAGACAAATAAATCTTCTCCAATGATCCAATAAGTTTTGTTATCTTAGTCATTAAATTGTTTTCAATTTCCTTCCTCATTTTAGATGGGGAGGCCGCTAGCTGAAAACCCAGGAACTTCTGAGGTGGAGCCTTAAATATGCCAGGAATTTGCTTGCCAGTCATAATCGACCAGATTGCCGACTTCTCTTTGTTGACTCTTGGACCAAATTCGCATTCGAATTGGTCCAAGAGCTTCTCTAGTCCAGCAAGCTCCTCCTGTGAAGCAAGAAAAACCACCACATCATCTATATAGGAGACATGATGGACCCTTTCTTTTAGCAAAGGTATGGATATCTCTTTAAGAGATGTCTCGATGCCCAGCAGGAGGGGATTCACATAGGTAGTGAAAAGGAGTGCACTCAGAGGAGAGCCCTAAGGAATAGAAACAACAGGCTTAAATCCTGGGGACACCCTCCCATCCAGAGACAAAAACACTTCCCTATTATACAGGAGGTTCTCTATCATCTGGAGGTAGGCAGCTGGTACTTTGAGTCCCTCCAGAATCTTCATGAGGGCGTCAACTCGAACGCAATCAAAAGCAGTAGCAAAATTGAGCTGAACTGCGATTGGCTGCGAGATCTTCATGCGAATGTGGTCTATTAATAGACGAAATCGGCTCACAGCATCAGCTGTCGAGCTTCCCTTTTTGGCAAACTGGCAATTGGACAGCTGATCAATTATAATATCTTGTATGTCATTTTTGATTAAGGCCTCAACTGTCTTTATCAGTAGAGAGATCATTGATATTGGCCTGAGATTCCCCAGATTCTGAGGTCCTGCTAGTTTCTTAACCAGAGGAACCATGGCAATTGGGTTGATCCCTGGAAGTTCCTGGCAGCCATCAGCCAAAAGATCTTCCATTCTTTTAATGATTGGTGCTGAGAAAGCACTTAAATGAAGCAAGAGGAATTTTGGGATTCCATGCAAGCCAGGATGTGTTTTGTCTGGCATCATCTTTAATTTATCAATAATTCTTTTTTCTGTGATTTTGTGGCTTGAATTTTTAATCGTGATTCCACCTGGCTTAAACTTTTCAACATAATGGTCAAAATTTTTGATTTTTTGATGTTAATAATGAGAAACTGACTTAAGAACGATAAGTTTCTAGATGGATTCTCTGATGAGGAAAATAAAATTAAAAAAAACAACAAAAATCAATATGGTCAAATGAAGATAACTGTTATTGTAATCCTGCTAATTTATTGTTTAAATATCACTTGATACACCAAGCAGCTGACTATACAATTTAAGTTTATTTTGTACTTCATGATCACAAATATATGTATCACAATTAATGTAATTAAGTTATTTGATTTAAAATAAATATTATATTTTGTATTATTTACAATTACTATATAAAATTATTTAGACATCTAAATAATGTACCAAACATGAGCAAAATTTTCTCAATAGCAGCTTCATAAGATATTACTCATTATAAATTGGGCCACAGAAAAATTTCTCAAATATTTTATTTAGATTATTTTTAAAAGCAAATTCATCCTAGTTATTCATAGGTAATAACCTGATGTAATCATTAATTAAGCATGTTATACAAAAAGTCATCAAAAGATTGGTACTGAACTATGTTTCCTCTAAGTGTAAACTATCTCCGAGCTAAAAATACTTGAACTGCATACTAAACCGACAAATGGTCAACAATATATATATATGTAAAGGAGCCAAAATATAGCATATATTTGCACATTTAAATATAAAATAGTTTATATATAATGAAATATTGTAGAACATAACTTAAAAATAGTAACAAGACTTAATAATAATTAGTCCATTATATTTTTATGTATTCTTTACAATTTATCCAAAATTTATGAATTTTGTGTAGGTTTGTCTGATTTTTTGACAAGATATAATGCTTAATTTTTATTAATTTATTCAAATATTCTTTATCTAGTCTAGTATGGGATTTTGATTTTGTCATATTCATTAAACTAAAACCACCTTTACAATTACTGCTAAAAGCTTAAAAAGTTTCCATATATCAAAAAGTACTGAAAGTTTTTTATATTCTTGATCTTTTAAGACATAAGTAACTAAATCATTAAATGATTTGATTGCTCCAATTTTTCATTTACTAAAAATTTCAAATATAGTTCTAAAATTATGTCTAAGCTTATGTGATTTTTATCATTATTATTTATTATAGATTTATATTTTACAAATATTTGTTTCAGATTCATTTTCATGCTCTTTTTAAATTTTTTCTCATTACAAAAAGAATTTAAGACATTACAGTCATTTATATCTTCTGGAAATATAGTATTCAAATGATTACAAAGCAGTTGAATACATTTAAGTGTTGATGAAGTATCAATATATTCATTGGAATCTAAAAAATTTTGCCAGTTCATACTTTATAAGATATCTAGATATGTTTTTAGTTTAGTAATTTTTGTCTTTGCAAATTGGTGTATTTTGATTGAGAATAAATTAGTCCTTTGTATAGTTTTGTTTAATGCTAATAATTATGCAAATACATTTTGAAGAATCACACGTTACCTAATATTGTGTGTTTTTGAGGTTTTTTAAACAATATTTATTTAGTGGATCATTGAATTCTTCAACTTGTCTTGTGCAATAACTTATTAAAATGTCATACTTTGTTACCAGCATTTAATATTTAGATACTTATCTTATTTCAATTAGAGATCTAAATGAATTAAAATCAATTTCTGAAATGTTGGCCAATTCTTTAATGTTTTCGATTCTTGTAGATTATTGTTCTTAAAGGATTTCCATATCTTTAATAAATAGAACCTGTTTCCTTGTATCATTTCCAGATCTTTCATATGAGTCACATAGTACTGTTAAACTAAATATGACATATCTCTCATACATAAGCAGTCATAGCATTTGTTTTTCTTAACATTACAAAGATAAACATAACCATTTTTTGTTCTTAAAGGATTTCCATATCTTTAATAAATAGAACCTGTTTCCATGTATCATATATTTTCCAGATCTTTCATATGAGCCACATAGTACTGTTAAACTAAATATGACATATCTCTCATACATAAGCAGTCATAGCATTTGTTTCTCTTAACATTACAAAGATAAACATAACCATTTTTTTTTTTTAATAAATTAAAGTTATTCTCTCTATAAAACATTTTCGTCCCTATTACAGTAGAATGATTATCATATGCAATAAGATTAATAATGAAAACAGGCAAAACTCTCCATACAGTAGTGCCACTCAGTGCAAGCCAGAATAATCAATGGATGCCAAAAGGCTTGTGCATAAAATCCCTATCTAGGGCCTACTCATCAATATCGCCAAACTAATTTCTAGCTTGTGGCTTTCGTCATTGAGGTGCCTTGGATCTGAGAGCACTGCACTGAGTGGCATTACTATATGGAGAGTTTTTTCCATTTTAATAACAGTTATGAGCAAGCATAAGAAATGGTGATCATGTGATGTTTAGTAGTTTAAGATTAATAATGCCAATAAATTTTGTGATAGCTGGATTCAAATTTTGATCTTTATTTTATATATAATTTTTTATCCCGAAATATCTATACCTTCATTAACTATCAAACAATGAAATGAAGCTGCTCAAACTTCAATAATCTTATGTGTGTTTAAATGTATATATTCTATAAATTTAAAGAAATAATTTTTGCTATGCTATGTTTTGGGAATATTAACATATTTTTCTACATTATCAAGTATATTGTTTTTCTGAAGGTTTGTGATGATGGTGTTCTAGCTGTATTTTTATATTGGACTATTTCCATCATCTAATATGTGTGTTGAATGTCTTTAGAAAAGTTTAATTTTTAGTTAAATATTACTAACAGTTGAATGCATTTGGAATATTTAACTAAAAATTAAACTTTTCTAAAGACATTCAACACACATATTAGATGATGGAAATAGTCCAATATAAAAATACAATTATCAAGTATAGATTGTGTAGAAAGCATTGACAAATTGATGGTAATTGCTAGGATAACATTCTATTAGAATTTTAATTATGTTTTCTCAAATTATGATCTTTCAGGTTGTCAGTTAAAATTCTCAAAATTTCAAATGGCAATAACTGAATCAGTATGAACTTTTTGACTTAAATGTTGCTGTAAATAGTCTATTTTCCATATATTTTTTACTGGTAGTAAATTCACTTCTTTGAATTTAACTATCAGAAATATTTTTACAAATGATGTCATCTTATTGCTTTGATATCCAAAATCACCCCCAAGTTTAATGCAGTAATTATAATTTTTTATGACTAAGGCACTTCAGTTTCAACTGACCAGGAGTATTTATATTTAAATACTTTTTTTTTTAATTTTTAAATTGACTCAAGATTGTCTTGATGAATATTTTGATATTTTTAGGGCCTAAAATAAAATATTTATAAGTTGGAATTTTTTTTAAAAATTACAATAATAAAAAAGTCTCATCATACTCAAACTGCAGTTCCAGTTGTGACAAATGTTTTGCCATCTATTTTTAGTTGTTTTGGGCAGGACACTACATAAACTGAAGTCTGCATAAAAATATCCTTGTCCCTACTGCAGATATAGATCAATTATGTTTATTAATTCTTTTTATCAAAATTATTCATCTGGATTCAACTTTGTGTGTTTAACCATAAAAACAAATAGAAGAATACTTCAAGTATTGACATGTCGAAGTATGGAGAAGCCATTGAATAGTATGCAGCTTAGAGAGACCATTGGTTCTAAATATATATTGAAGAAATTAGAAGAATTGGATGGGAACGCTCTTAAGATGAATGATGAAAGACACTTTAAAGAGTACTGTGAAGAATAAAAAGAAATTGGGAAAAAAAAGTTGAGAATTATCTTTAGAAAGAAACTCATACAGAAAGAAGTGTGTGCCAAATTTAGGAAATAATAATGTTCTACTAATTATATGTTAATTTCACTGCAAAATTGTGAAGAAAAGCACCCTATTGTGGCAATTAATATAGTTAGAACACTAAAGTTGGAAATTTTAAATATCACTAACTTAAGATGAAATAACTTATTTACAAAAATATGTGACAGGTTTTGTAATTATGGGGAAAAGATGCTATTAAACTCAATTATATTTCTTCATAAGTACTCTTTTATCTGCAAACCAAATAACTGATTAAAGAAAGAGTTTTTATATCAGTTAATTAATCTAGCTTTTTTTTTTTAAAAAAAACCCCACTTATTATAAATTATTTCTAAGCAGCCCATATTTATTTTCTTTGGAATCTTTTAAATATTTATCTCAACTCCTATATATTATCTAAGTAATAAAAATTTAAACATTTACAACTATTTCCCCCTGGTTCCAATACTTTTATTATCTTCTTCAATTATTGGTGTTATTCATTTAATATATACTCCAAGAACTATGCAATTGTTAGTGCCTAAGTAAAATTGTGGTCTATATATAATCAGAATTTCTGCAAGTTTTCTTAACATTGAAGATAAAACAAAAGCTTCCTTTTATTGTAACTCAGAAAGAGTTCACTTTCTATATTTGTGATTGATATAATTATTAAAAAAAATTATAACTATGTTAATAGCAGACTCAATATCTAAAAGTTCCTGGATTAATTATCATCTGAGTAGGAAAAAAATTTGTTTGGTCAATTTAATGAAACTATTGAATTCAGACTTGGGTATTTGAAATCACAAAATCTTCTAACTAATTAGTTATATAATTATTTTAATTATTAAAAAATTCTAATTCATAACATCTGTCTTTCATCTGTAGTATTTCAGAAAAGAACATACAAACCACAATTTTCCAACTTCAGGAAGCTCCATCTTAGCTGCAATTAATCCTCAGTACTGGTTTATTAGCCACTGTATATCACTTGATGGTGCTGTTTCTCTGCAAAAACACAGAATTATGCCATTTACGTAATCAAACCTACACCTAATACAACACTATGATCATAATAGCCATTTATGATCCACATGATGGCATTGTTCTCTATTCATATATGCAGAAATAGTATGCCCAGCTTTGTGTGGTGACACTTTATGGATATGATCAGTAATGACAGTTTGCTACTATTTCATATGGCTGGGCTTCAATTTCTCAGAACTCTTCAAATCTGCTTCCAAACTCATTTTACACCCCAACTGATGTAGTGTTACTGATAATTTTCAACCTGTCAGCACGCACCCCTAGGCAGTTTGGAAGCTGTAAGAAATTGGGGAGGGATCAGGCAGAGCCTGATTCGAGGTGTTCACAAAAACATGACGTTTTCACGGTAACACATATAAGCTGAATAAAATGGCTGAAGGCAATAATGAACATTTTCAACTGTGGACCTTTCCCAATTCAGAAGCTGATGCTGTTGCCTTTCTGCAGGCCCAAAATATCCTGCCACATATGCCTTCACAAAGATGAGGACCTCTTCAGGGCTATACTAGCTGAGATGATGGACAGCCATAACTGGTAACTACTATAAAGCAAGGACATTATTTTATTTTTTCTGTTTGTGTTGTTTGGCCCATTCTCTGCGAAATTGTTTCTTGAAATGTTTCCAGCAGCTGTAGTTCTTTTTTGCAAATGATTTGCACTAATTTTTTTCAATAAAGATATTTTTTAAATCAGTGCATGTGTGTTGTGATTGATTTGTAACGCAATCAATTGAAATAGTTTTTTTTTTGAGTTGAAGTTTTCCCACTTTTGTTGAAAAATGTTACAAGAATCAGGTCAAATTAGTTTTGAAATGAATTTGTAGAATAAGAAACATTGTGGCACATCATGCAAATGCCTGGACAGTTATCTCATTGATTTTATGTGGCAATGCCTTCACAAAGGTGAGGACCTGTTCACAGCCATACTAGGTGAGATGGCTGACTACAATCAGTAATTTCAACAAGAAATTTTAGTGATATTGAGAAGTTGTTGTTATTATCAATGCTTGTTGTGATTTCTTCGAAACACAATAATCCTTTTTTGTCCCACTTATATTACAATTTATTATTAGAAGAATAACATAAATTTGGAAATAAAAACAAATTTAGAATGATAAGAATAACGTAATTTTGAAGAAAAAAAAAAGCCCGAAAACATATACGTTTTTTGCAGAGAAACAGCACCATCAAGCAATGTACGATGGCTAATAGACCAGTACCTAATCCTCTAACTTGTATATTTAATCAAACATGTGACCAAATTAATCATGATTTGCACTGATAATCATATTTGAATCTACTAGATTATCTATCTTTAGCTTTTGCATATCATTGCTATATTTTTAAAAAGTAATAATTATTAAAATATCAAATGAGTAATTTTTCTATCTTTTATTTATTTTTATAAGATTGTCAATCTTATGGAATCTATATATCTAATCTTATTTTCTACTAACTATTATCATTTTCTGAAATGGGAAATATGGATAAATTTGGTCATGGAAACAGAAATGAAAGAGAACAAACATCCTTAAGGAATTTACAGGAAAAAAAATTGGAAAAATGCTAAGCAGAAATGGACATGGAATCATTCAAATGAAGTAGATCAGGATTGGATTATACTTTGATAACAGAAAAGTTTTTTAAGATTATAATGTTCTTAATAGGTTCAACATAGAAAGTCATTATTGATTAGTGAGTATAAATAAGAAAATGCCTTTTTGTTTTATAGAAATTTTTATCATGGAGTGTATTCTAAATTCACTTTAAGTGGAATTAGATTAACAAGATTTCAAACTTAAACCCAACATTTGAGCAACTTCTTAATTGATTTTTTTATTGCTTGGTGTCCAGCTCAAGCACAGAAGTAACAGAATTGAGATGCAATCCATGGACTTTGAACTCTGGAATTCACCATCCTGCCATTGTAGTAAATTATGCCAAATATATCTTTTTTGATTCAGAAAAAATAGAATTAATACATATTTTTATCTGCTAGAATTTTATAAATGATTCAATCTTGAATGCATGAAAGTATATTATATTTGCTATTGACTATCTATTAGGATGAAATCTCAACTGGTGAATATACTGATGAATTCTTTGTATTTGACAGTACAATTCTTCTCTGTAGTACTATTTATGTTTATTGTGCTAGGATTTATATTTTAAATAGGGAAGCAGATAATTATATATATTATATTGACATTAGAATGAATTGGCAAATGATTGAAGAATCCCAATAAGCATTACTGATTTCCAGAGATGTGCTACACTATGACTTCTCCTTTATTAGAGTCAGGAATCTCTCAACCACTATGCCCAGAGAAACCTATGAGCCACCATACCTTTCTTTTCCATTCCACATCCTAAGTTTTTCCATATTCTTCTCTATCCTGCTCCTTCCCATTTCTACAACATCATCTTTAGCCACTCTATGATTTTTATATCTAGATCCCGCTTATCTGTTTCCAAAGCCAACATAAAAACCAAGAGCCCACTTTCTGTATAATCACTTTGTTTATATTTATTCTCCCACAACTTTTTTATTTGTACCCTTTCTGCTTGTAAGCATTTATATTCAATTAACAGATGCCTAATATTTTCAATGCTTTCCTTACACAACTTGCAGACTAAATCATCTACATTCCCCCATTTATGTGTATATTCCCTTGTTGCTAACAATCCTGTTCAAACCTTAACCAGTGAACTACTTTCCTTGCTATTATAAATTAACTCATATCCAATATTCTCTTTACTTCTATATATATTTATTAATGCATCTATTCTTTTATCCCATAGTTTGCCATTATAACACTTAGCATTTCCCCTAGCACAATCATCCCATCTTTTGTCAAGTATATATCCAAATCTGTATACCGTACTACATTTCTCATTCATCTTGTTGCCTATCCTTTACTCATAACCCAATTAAATACTACTTTGGCTATTCTCTTATTATCCATAATTTTGCAATTTACAGAACATTTTGATTTTGCTTTTTACACTTCTCATATAAATATTTACCATCCCATTTCTCCTTGAATTGCTGCCTGCATCTAATGCATGTCTACCTATTTCTCTTTGTACTTTTTTTAAGTAATCTAACACCCCTTTACTAACTCATAACATATCATTACCATAAGTTAACCCTCCTACGGCCACTCCCTTCCATACCATTCTTGATACATCATAATTTCTTTATCAGTCACTTTTCTTTCTTTGCTTCATTTATCAATTTTCTCTCATTTAGCCACAATTTCTCTGATTACTTAAGACGATTTCCAAATAGTTATACCTATATATCACATTCACTTTTATAATCCCAATAAAAATTCTTTCCCCAGAATTTATCATCATTACTTTTGATTTTTCTTTACTGAAATTAATCCCCATCTGTTTACCCACCCTTGTGCATGTCTTCAGCATATCTTCCATATCTGTCTTACTTACTGTGCACATGAAGATATCATCAGCAAATAAAAAACCTGATAATATGTACACTCCCTTTCCATATTTTATTGATATCTCTACTTCTCTTCATAGTCTTTCTATTGTCTTTTTATTTCTCTCAAATATAAATGACATATGGCATCATTGCCTTAATCCCACCCCATTTTTAACTTGTTGCTGATTATATATTTCCTAATTGATACATATAGTATTTTCATAAAATCTCAATAAGATCCACTAAAGCTCCATTCTTTCCCAAATTTATTAAACTTACCCCCATAATCTATTTCTATTTATTCTATCATGTCTTCTCTATATCTATAAAGACCATATATAACTATCTGTACTATTTTCTTACTCATATCTCTAAGTTGTGTGACTACAAATAAACTATCTCCTATATTCCTATCCGATCTAAAACCTCCTTGCATTTCTCCCACCATATTACTTTCTTTCATCCATTTTGCCACTCTTCCCACCACCATATATGCAAAAACTTTATATAACACTGATATTACTACTATCGGTGTATAATTGTTTAACTTTCTTTTTTTAAAATAATAGCCTTTTGTATTATTCTAGCTATCTGAAAATTCTATCTTCTGTGCCATCTTATTAAAATATGATAATAAATTTAATTTTGCCCTATTTCCAAATTCATCACTATCTCAGTTGCCCATCCATCTAAACCTCTTGACTTTTCACTCTTCAATTTCATTCCTGTCTCATTCAATTTTTGTAAACTTAATATTTCCATTACTATGTGTTTTTATATTTGTTATTACTCTGTCTGTCACATCTTACATCTTTTCTATATCTATTACATACTTATTTAAGATTGTCTCTAATTCTTCTCTAGAACTACACTCTTTTTCATCACCATTTAGTAATACTATTTCTCTCCCCCCTAAATTCCTTCTTTTAATATATATATATTACTCTTATCTTTTCCGCTTTTATTAATATTTCCCAATAATTTACTATTTAATTTTAGAAGTAAGTGATCATATGATATTTGTTGGCTTAATTTCATTCTCTCTATAATTATCTATTTTAGCAACTTTTTTTAAAAAGAGTTTTTCCATTTAATATTAATATCTTTTTCACTTTTTTTGTTTTTAATAGCACATTTATGTTCTTTGTATCTTTTTTCCTCTCTTTTACATTTTACTAATTCTCACTTTTCTGTTACTTTTATTTTTCAGAATATTCTCACCTAACTCCCCATTTACCACATTTTCTACTTCATCACACCAATCCTTATATTCATCCCCAACAAACTCTTCCATGATTTCGTTTACTTTTATTTTATATTCTTCTAACTTATTATTCATTCTGCATCCACATCTTTTACCATCCTTTCTACTTTTATTATTATTTTCCATCACATTACTAACCATTTCTATTATAAAAGAAATTATGATCACTATTACATTTTCTCTCTTTATTATCAAGCATTTTCTGTACTTAATTCATTCCCCTTTCTCTACTAATACATAATATATTATGTGAAATATATTATTTCTACACTGTGTGTATTGTCCCTCATAAATATTTGATAAATTTCCAATGGTCAAATACATGCTCTGACAAAATTTTTTTAAAAGCTGGCGATTCTTGTTATCCATGTCATCAATTTCTTCATATGCTCATTCATATCCCCTATAACCATTATTTTCTTCTTTCTTTTTTTAAAAACTCTGTATATCCTTAACTAGGCATACATATATGTTACTGTGGCCATTTACACTATTGTCACCATTCATTCTTGTCTTCATAACCTTATCTCAAACCACAAATGTTCTTGATACTTTACAGTATTTAAATATTTTTTTGACATAACTCCTATACCACCACCTCTTTTTGTCTTTTTTATGTATACCCTGTCATACAAATCTTCCAATGTATGTTCTTCTCTTAGATGTGTTTTCACTACTGCTAATACTTCCAAGTCCTTTGTTTTTAACTGATTTATGGTTTCCTACCATCTTGCATATTCAAATATCCAATTTTAACAATTTCTTACTACCTTTTTATAAACTCTTTTGACTCTTTCTTCTCTATTAGATGTGATGTGATGCACTATGGCTTCTCCTTTCTTGGAATCAGGAATCTCTTAGCCACTATGTCCAGAGAAACCTGTTATCCACCTTACTTTCCCTTTTCATTCCACACCCTAAATTTTTCCCATATTCTCTTTCCTGCTCCATCACATTTCTACAATATTATCTTTGTCCACTCTATGGCCTTTATATCTAAATCTCCCATATCTTTCTCTAAACCCAACATAAAAACCAAGAACTCATTTTCTATATAATATTTATATTTATTCTCCCACAACTTCATTATTTGTAACCTTTCTGCTTGTAAGCATTTATATTCAATTAACAGATGCCTAATATTTTCCATGCCTCCCTTACATAACTTGTAGGCTAAATCACCCATATTTCTTCAATTATGTGTATATTCCCTTGTTACTAATGATGCCGTTCAAGCCTTAATCAGTAAACTATTTTTCTTGCTATTATCATAAAATTAGCTCACGCCCAATATTCTGTTTATTTCTGTATATATTTAAAACTTTTTACTCTCCATACTAGTTTTCCATCTCTCCAACTCCCTATTTTTTATTAAAGCATCTATTCTTCTACCCATTCTTTGCCACTATAACACTAAACAATTCTCTTAACACAACCATCCCATCTTTTGTATAAGTATACTTACATAAGGTCTTTATCCAAATCTTATGCATTCTGTATTACTTTTCTCACCAATAGCTAACTCTTTATAGTAGTTCCACCAAGTGCAAGCCTTCATAATCAATGAATGCAAGAACGTTTCTAGTACTGAATATGAATTTAATGATACTAGATCATGAGGTGTTTTTTTTTGTTCCAAAAACACTTGATGCTACTGTCTTAATTGATTAAAAAATGATGAAAATCTTAACTTCCTCATCCAAATATCCTCTAATGAATAGTATATAGATCAAGAGATAATATCTATGAATTATTCAAATATAAAATGAATCTAGTGATTCTAAAATTTACTCTTTGAATAATCATTTTATAATGAGATATTATTTTATATAGCGCTATGTTTATTTATGTAATAGTAATACTAGTGATTAAGCCAATGCACATGCGCTTTAACGAGATTATATAAATGAATACTCAATTTCCAGACACAAGATATAGTATTTTAGAAAGAATGGAATGAATCCTCCCATTCTTTCTGACCCAAACATTTATGTATGGGAAAATCTTAAGTATGTGGAAATAAGAGTGTGAGATGTTACACGATCACTTTAAATTACATTTGTTAAGTTTGAACGAATGACACTTTGCGAAATTTTTACAATTTACGAACCGTCATTCTTTAGTTGAAATTAAACATATATAATGAGATATTATTTTATATAGCGCATGTACATTGGCTTAATCGCTAGTATTACTATTAAATAATCATTTTAATAAATAAAATGAAATAATTGCTTTTTTAAATTTACATTCATTGAGGTAGTAGGAAGTTACTCTATGAATGGGAAATTTTAGTAACAATTCAGTCATAAGGTTCTCATCCCTTAACATAGATTGCATTCATCCAAAGACAATGTAATTCTTAATGTAGTTTCTTTTTAACATCTCTATAACTATTAGTATCTTAATGCAATAGTATTTGAAATAATAATAGCAAGTATTGAATCATATTATTGTTAGCAAATGTGTATAGGAAAGCAATCTCTTATAATACATTAATTTAAAATCAATATAGATTAGACAGTCAGTGTTTATCTGAAAGTTTGTAATAATGGCACTTTATTTGTAATTATATGAAGGACTATTTTCATAATCTAGAATTGAATGTTAAATGTCTTCAGAAAAATTCAAATTTTATTCAAACTTTTCAAGTACATACAACTATTAACAATAGCACTCAGGCTAATTTATAACAATGTTTCGAGTTGTATTATTCTCTTTAGGTATTTCTGGCCTGATAGACACAGCAACTGGCTAAATCATTATATTAAATTCAATATTCACAAATATAAAGATTCCAGAGTTAATTCCCATGCTAACACTATCATTGGTCAGGTCAGCAATGTTTGAAAAAGAGAGAATGATAATTTGGTTGTTACTATTAATAGTTAATATATTTGAAAAGTTTAAATAAATTTTAAATTTTTTATAAAAACATTTAATATTTGATTTTACAAGATGGAAATAAATTAGTATATAATTACAATTAAACATTCTTATTATCATATTAGGAATTCTATAATTTTAAATATTTTGGTAATGTTTGTTACTTAAGCAGACCATAAAATTGATTATTTCACAGATATAATTCATGCAGTTGAGCACAGTGGTAGAGTAGTGGATTCAAGAGCAAAAAGTTCCTGGATCAGTTCCCAATTGACTAAAGTAGAAGAATAAAATCCAAATTGGTCAATTTAAATGGAATTGTATGCTGGTCCTTGAATGTTAAATGACTTCCCAATAACTAGTCTTATAATTATACCTTCAAACAGATATCTTCTATATATATGACAGTTGTGTGTAAAAAATAATCAAATGACTATCTCAACAGTTCATAAGAAGAATGCCGGAAGTGCCAGAACTATAATCGATCCGACGACTTCACACCCCAGAGTGTGATACTCTACCATTGCATTAAACCACACGGGACACATTACTATGTGAATTCATATTGGTTTAACTGAAAAACTTCATTTCATATATACAAATATAAACATTTAAAATATGAAATTTTAAGGTAAAATATATCAAAAATTGATTTAATTTATTTTTGCTTTATCTTGTTTATGTAATTTCAAAAAAAAAATTATAAACTTAAATAAAAATGTTGTTCAACATGGAGTCTACAAATTGCAACTCCTTTTAACATAAAAAAATTCTAATTATTCCATGCATGTCTATAAAAATATAGGATTTGAAAAATGTAATAATTTTTACTATTTTTTTATAAAATTGCAAAATTGATCTTAAATATATGAAGAAAATTTTAATATTCATAATTTCAGATTTTTTTCTAGGTATATAAACTTAATTGCTTTAATTGAAAAGTTCCAAGTATAATCCTGCAACTTGCAGACCTTGACAAAATTTTTAGCAAAAGTCGTTTTTTTTTTAAATAGCATTTTTTTAAAATATATATATCTTACTGAATTAAAGCATAAAATTTTTGTAGATATCAATTTTGATATCAGTTATCATAATTGTTAACAGTCCACTTTTTTAAAATTTATTATTGCCAAACACTATGCATCCACAAACTTGTTTTTTTAATATTAAAAAATGTGCTTATACATATAGATGTACATAAATATATATACACACATTCAGTTATTATTTTAGAAAGGAGTTTGCTGTTAACTGAAAGTAAATTCTTAAAAATAAGCAGGGCAAATTCATAATGTCTATTTCAGATGGTATTCCTATAATATACAAACATGGGTGGGGCTGCTCATAAACATGCATAAGTTGCATAGTGAGTTTTTTGATATTTATATTTGATAAGATTAAAAAAAATCTTTGTTTTTTTCTCAGTTAACTGATAGTTCTTAACTGAAACATCAGTTGAGTTTTCATGAAAGAGGATGAATATGTATCTGAAGGATTTATTTTTAGATATTTATAATCATGACAGACAAAACTGAATTATGACCTTATTTCTGAGAAACTGTAAAGTTGTCAGTCAAAGCAACAACTGGAGAGAGAGTGAGGTGAACCTGGATTACCATTAGATTATAATCTTTTATATAGCTACCTACAACTGCAGATCACTTTTGAGTGAAAAAAGATTACATGAATTGGAAGAACTATTAATATTAAATGAGATGATGTTGGACTTTATGAAATTAGAAGAAAAAGTGAAGGAGATAATTGATTTGAAAAATAAATGTGTACTTTATTATAAAGTAATAATCAAATAATAATAATAATAATAATAATAATAATAATAATAATATTAATAATGATGATGATGATGATGATGATGATAATTATTTATTACAAAAGCATAAATATTGGAAATAAAAGTGAAGTGGTATTTAACATGGAAGAATAACATTGTGGAGATTGATGGTATATCAAATAGAATAGCAAGATTAGTTATTCAATTAATGGAAAATATCAAATATAGATAATTCATGGTTATGACCCAACTGTGATTATGATGAAAAAATAAATGTTTATATAGATATACAAAATGCTTATGATCATATCAAACATTTTAAAATTGTTATGATAGACTTTAATGCTAGAATTAGAAAATGATTGAAGGATGAAAGTATTGTGGGTAAATTTGGCGTTGGTAACAGAAATAAGATGAGACACAAACTTATGGGATTTGCAGGCAAAAAAAAATGTATATTATGAATTTTTTGAGAAAATTATTAAATGGAAATGAACATGAAAACATTCAAGTAGAGGTACAGTAGAATTGGATTTTGACTAAGATAAAATTTGTGGTACTTACAGAGCATCTCTGAATCCAAGATTAGTAGCCATGTTTTTTGTTTAATTTTCAGGTGCATAGTTATCCTGTAACCCTAATGAATATGTTTTACGTGTTAATATTAAAAAATATCAACAAATCAATTATAAATTCCTGTTAACTTTAAAAAATGGTAACAAATATATTATAAATTCCATTCACAGAAATAACAAAACTACAACAATTAATTTTAAATAAAATAAATGTAATAATTCAAACTGCAAAAAATATAATATTTACAGAGATTTTTTTTAACAACAAGTGACTAACATGGGTTATTTATATTGATGGTCTGAAATCTCTAAGGGTCTGCAAAATCTGCCAACATGAATAACTCATTTTAGTCACTTTTTGTTTAAAAAGTCACTGTAAAAGCTATATTTCCTGCGGTTTGAATTATTTAAATTTATTTCATTTAAAATTAATTGTTGTAGTTTTGTGTTATTTGTATGAATGGAATTTACAATACATTTATTACTATTTTTTAAAGTTAATAGGAATTTATAATCGATTGATTAATATTTTTAATATTAACAAGTAAAACATATTCGTTAGGGTTACATAATAAGTATGCATCTGAAAGTGTATTAATAAACAAAAAACATGGCTGCCAATTTTGGATTCAGGGATTCTCCGTAAGTATCAAATTTATATTTCAAGATTGATATTTTTAATAAATACAACATGAGAAATAATTGTCAATTAGTGTGATGTATGATATATATTAATGTGAAATTAAAGAGAGAAAAGTTATTGAAAAAAATCATTAAAATTTGATGTTCCTAACTTTCAGAAACACTCCAATAAATTTAAATTAGAACTTGATAATCATTCTAAAAAATTAACTAACTTTGAAGATAGTTTAAACTTAACTGAGATCTATAAGAAGATAATTGATACTCTGTTAAGAACAGTAACAAAGATAGCTGATACACATATAAAAGCAATTTATCAGTATATTTGCAAATGAGACAAAATAACATGAAAAAAAGAAGGCATATGAAAATGTTTAAAAATGATTCACTAAGGAAAATAGAATCTGGAGATCTATAAAATGATATGAAAAAGAGATAATAATAGTATAAGAAAATATCTTTTCAAATTGGCAAGGAAAGCTTTAAAAAGAATAAACATTTTCAAAACTATAAAACAATATCTTGGTATTAGAAGAAAAGTTATTTTACCAATGAAAATAAAAGATTGAATCCTTATTAAAAAGAAAAATGGCAACATGAAATTTATGGAAGAAGTCTACAAAAAATTATAATGAATCAGAAAATTCCAAATCTGAATTGCCAAGCATTTTAAATAAAGAATAAGGCATGCAATTAAATCTGTGAAGAAGGCAAAAGCTTGAGAAAATGATGAAATTATTATTGATAAAGAATTGAGTGAAAAAATAGAAAGATTGTTGGCAAAAACTACATACCAAATGTCTAAATAATAAAGATGTATCAGATGAATAGAATAATGCGGAAGTAATATTAATGTTTAAGAAATATATTAGAAATTATCATTCTATACAAAATATTTTAACAAAGATAATTAAAAGTCAGTGAACTTTGGAAATCAACCATTCAAAAGAATAAGTTGGATTTATAAGTAGTTTGGTACGTAAATCACACCCAAATATTGAAAGAAGTCATAGAAAGAATCAAAGAATATTAATTGGTATAAGCTGTGGTTTATAGATTATAAACAGGCATTTGATTCTATAAGTCTTCCAACAGTGATTAAAGCTTTTGATCATCAAGATATAGACCCCAAATATTGTCTTATTCTGAAGAATATTTATTAAAATGAAACAGCAGTGATTAGATTATATGGTGGCACAAAAAGGTTAACATTTATAAGGATGTATGACTGTGATTTCACATATCGTAAACTTTTTACAGCCATTTAAAAAAAAAAAATTATGGATTAAAATAGGAAGCCAAAGAAATAAAAATATAAGGAGATTATTAAGTCATTTAGATTTTGCAGATGATGTGTTTGTATTGTAAATAATGCTTCAGAACTTCAGGAAATATTGCAGAAGTTATCAGATGAAAATAAGAAAGTAGGATGAAAAATAAATAATAAAAAGACAAAAGTAATGTTAAAGAATATAATTGATATCTTCTTTAATTTTATTCAGTGCAACCTATTGTTTCTATAATTAGTTTTCTTTTCTTACAGTTTTGACTGACCAGCAATTTTCATCAGAACTACAAAAATATTTAAACACCCATGATTACACAGAAATGATATACTGTAATTATATCTAAAAACATATATAATTTATATTTTAATTACAATTATATAAAAATATTTGTTTCTCTTTAATAATTATATTTAATTTTAAATTTATGGTTTTTTTTTTTTTTGGCTTTACTTAATAACTATAATATATTATTTTGTTTTATAATCTTTCATAACTGACTTATATTTAATGATCAATTTTTAGATATAATTATATATGTCAATAAAATAAATACATAAAAGATAAAGAAGAAGAATATTAATAAAATATTGTTAAGTGGGTTTTCTCAGAAGAAGAAATAAAGAGTGATAATCGTGAATTAGAATAATTTAACAATTATAAATATCTTCATCAGATTACCTTTGAAAACCAAGCGGCCATTGTTAATTTTTAGAAAAATTTACCCTAACTATAATAACTTAGATATTTTGTGTTTGAATGTAATAAATATAAAAAAAAACATGCATTAAAAGAAAGGTCATATATGAGAGAATGTAATGAAGCTGTTAAAATAATCATTTCATAAAGAAAAAGTTAAGAAAAAAAATATTTTTAATAGTTTTAAGAATGTTTATTTTTACACTGATTCATAAATCCTAAATTTTGAAATTCAAATGATAAAATGACAATTTCATAAACAGCTTCATCACATCTGTCACAAAATGACAAAAAGAATGATGTATTGGAAGTCTTACCTGAGGTAATTTTTCACTGAGAAAATTACTAAAACAACGGCTTTGCTGGGGTCCATTTTTATTCTAGAGCCAGATGAGTTCATTTGTGCAAAAGTACCTATAACAATATGAATGGTTTTTAGTGGAGAAAAAAGTAACAGAACAGTGTATTCAAAAATAAATAAATAAACTCATAAAAAATAAAATGAATAAAAATAAATCAATAAAGATAATTTTTTATTATTATTAACAATGATTACATGTGTGGAAGAAAGGCTGAGTTCAAATACATGCCACTATAACACAGTGGATGGATTGATGAAGCCAGAAAGTGTGTATAAAATATCCTATATTACACGAAATTCCAGTTGTGTAGCATGAACTTGTATATAAATATATTTATTATTTTGCATAAAAGATATGAAGAGAGGCTGAGTTCAAATACATGACACTGTAACAATAAGTGGATGGATTGAGGAAGCCATAAAATCTATACAATATCCTTTATTACTTGCCTAAAATTGACACAAATCAATTGTGGGTCATAACTTTAGCAAGTCCGGGCTGATGCAATAATTCGTTCATAAATTCAAACTTCGTCACGCGTGATACACTATTCATATTTATAATCATGCCAAAAAATGCATCAGCTCATGGGGTGACAAATTATCCCAGTCCCGAACTTTTTTCCATTCTACAGTATATTTATTTGTCTCAGTACATAGAAAATATTATATAATTTATTATTCTATAGCGAATTTATTTATCTCATCACATATAAAATATTATAATTTATTATTCTATAGCATATTTATTTGTCTCAGTACATAGAAAATATTATAATTTATTATTCTATAGCATATTTATTTATCTCAGCACATATAAAATATTATAATTTATTATTCTATAGCATATATTATAATTTATTATTCTATAGCATATTTATTTCTCTAAGTACATATAAAATTTTATAATTTATAAATAAAAAAAAGGCAATTACATACTCTTGAACGTTATCCAAAAACGTAACTTGAGAAGAGGACCCAGAATCGCAGACAACTTCAACGGAAAATCAGAAGTAAAATCTTCAGTAATTGATCCAACCATTGTGGAATAACCTTTTTACGATATATAAAATGCTAAAAAAAAATATTTTTTTTTAGGTACCCTTCGCTAAAAATATTCATAAAAAATCTAAAAATTGTCGTACAGAAAAAATTCTTAGATATTCTCATAGAAAACAAAATGGCGCAAAGAACGAAGTAAGTCCTGTATGTGTGACATTTATCGTTTACGCGCAAACTCAGCTCAAAATCGAAATTTCTAGATTGTCGTACAAAAGTCCGTACTGGACTTCAAAATTAATACAGATGAAAACATAATGAATGAAGTAAACATAGAATTAAATTTGGATGGAGTGCTTTTGGTAGAAATAACTTCATATTAAAAGAAAATATGCTTATATGTTTGAAAAGGAAAATTTTTAATAAATGTGTTTTATTGGTTTTTTACTTATGGATCTGAGTCTTGGATATTTAATAAAAGAGCAATGCAAAAACTTCACATCATTCAATGAAGAATGGAGAAACGTATATTGGGAATAATAGGAAGGATCAAAAATCAAATATTTAAGTAAGAGAACAAACAAGAATATTCACATCACTGAAATAGAGCTAGCTCAACATTTTGCTAGAAGAGATGATAATAGATGAACAGTTCAAGTCTTAAATTAGATTTCAAGTAATTATAAAAGATCTAAAAAAACACCAGGTGGTATGGATGGATGAAATAAAGTTTGTTGGTGTGATATTGAGAAGGGAAACTATTGAATGGAGAAACTGGATCAAACTTGGATACACCATTCTGAAATGGATCGATAATAGTTGAATATGATAATAATGATGAAAAGTTGTATTTTAAACCCAAATATAAAGCTAAATATTAAGTAAAATGAGAGCTATTTATTGGCTTATCATCAGGTATCTGTACTTTAAAATTGGATATCTGGAAAAAGATCAAATAGTTTTGAAACTAATATTTTTTCAAATTTTAAGTTTTTGAGCAACTTTATTTTTATCAATAGTATTTATATATTTGCTTTGATATGTAAACATATAGCAAGATTTTCCAACATCCAGATATTGGATTAGATTATTATATTCATAACTGTTAAAATTATTACAAAGTCAGCTTGTAATCATTTCCAGAATGTTTATTTTAGGATTTCATTATAAACGTGACTTGGGTAAAAAGGATTCTCATTCAGAATACAATAATAATTCAGATTAATGATATAAAAAAGAAGGAAACTTTAAGAATTAGTAAATATAATTCATGACTATTAAACTTATTATATTTAGTTTTCAATTTATGTATAAATGATGTATGCAAAAATTGCAGAAAGACAATTTACTTAAATTGTACATCCCAATTAGACATTCATTTACAGGTGCATGAAAAAAAGGAAAACTTCAATTAATAAATATTAAACTTTATATAAATATTTTCCATATTTATTTTTCACCTTAAGCATAAATTGTTTATGCAAAAATTACAGAGTATATTTATTCTAGCACATGTGACTTAAAGTATATTTATGTAAATTGATAATTGTCCATAAATGAATAAGAATATGACATAGCAATTAAGCTTATTAATTTATATGTATTTACTTAAGTGTATTTTTTCCTTCAATTTTATTTTGATATTCAGAATTTAATGGCACAAAAAAAAAAAAAAAAGAGAGAAACTTCAACAAATATAGTTAATATAATTAATACCTATTAAATTTTATATATACTTTTAATTTTTTTTATATAAAACTTGCAGAAAAAACTTTATGTAAATTGAGAATTATCTGTAAGTTAATAGGAACATGGCACATTAGTTAGTCTTATTAATTTACAAATATTTATTTAATGTGCTTTTTTCTTTGATTTTATTTTGAAATGTGTATACATTCATTTATTTACTTGTGTTTATTATTTTTTAATGTATGTATTTAATATTAAATGTATAATGTTAAGCAAATACTAATGTATGATAAAGTAATAAAGTAGTAAGAACTCAAAATCCTTCCTAGTAATTTGTCAGGATAATAGAAATTCCAAAATTATAAGAGCTGATTTAACAGTATTATATATATATTTATTTAAGTGTTATGAAATTTATTTATTCAAAATATTATTTGTGAGTAAATATATGTATTAGCATACACACACTAAGATACATGTATTACTGCCAACCTTTGACTTTTTTGGGTAGATTCTATCTATCACAGTCCTTGGGGTTTTTTTTTATTAGCTTCTTCTAAAACAAATTGTAATACTTGACTTGTTATTAGTCAACATTATTGTTTATTTCAGCACATTTTGCAGTTTAATTTTAATCATCTTTCTACTCTCACTATTCAGTTATTGAATTCAAATTCACCTAATCTTTTTCCACTTATCATATTCACTCTTTTAAAAAATAATGTTAATATATTTTATTTTTTATATTAGTACATATTTTTAGTACTCATAGTTCTTCAAATAAAAGATTTTTTTTTTTTTTGAGAGCTCCCCCCATACTTGCAAAAAGTTTATGGAAGGTTCTATTTTTTAGGCTGTAGTCGTTAATTTTGGATGTAGTACGTGAGACAGAAGTACTGTTTTTAATGCAAATATTATCTCTATTATGCATATATACAATTGATATGCACAACCTAAATGCTTGAGAGATTATGTCCATTATATTTGTTTATTTCTATTTTTTTTTATTACACATAATTGTGTGATTATTCCTTGGAAGATCAGTTATTTTTAAAACCCAAATGTTAGATTGATCCATATGTAAGAACTATATCAATTCTAATAAGACTCATCTTGTAGAAGATAAGTGGCAGATTTAAAATGAAAATGGTTGCAAAATTGAATATTTTTATTAGTACAAATGGTACAAATTTTAAATTATCTTTATATTTATGATGTGTACACACATCCTATACTTATGTAAGAATTTTTACACAAATTTTGATGGGTTTTTGCCACTTCATTGCTGCAAGCTGCTACTAAATATACTTCATAATAAATATTAGTGATTTTATAAATATATTATTTTTTGTTGTGAAATTCTAATATTAGCAAGCTAATTCTTAATTAAGCTATAACTTGTTTGTTAATTACATTTAAATATTGTTTTAGTCCAGTATTTCCCAACCTGTGGTACGCGTACCACTGATGGTACGCGAGTTGCTGGTTGGTGGTACACGAAAAATAATCAATAATGGCGGACATAAAAAAAAAATTAAATTATAAAAATATAGAAACGTTTTTTTTCTATAATTCATAAAAATTATTTTAATTAATAATATTATACAGTAAAGTTGTTAATACGTACAGTCGATAACGATCTTTAATGTTAATGATAAAATTGAAAGTATGATTAAGAAATTAGATTTTTGGAAACAGTGTATCGAAAACAATCAATCGGAAGTATTCGAAACTCTACATATTTTTTTGTTTGAAAATAAGGTTAGTCTGTCTCAAGATATACGAGAAAATATAATAGCACATTTAACAGGATTAAAATTGTCTTTCATGAAATATTTTCCAAAACCCGAAAACACAAATGATAATTGGATTTCAAACCCCTTCTATGCAGAAAATTTAGAAAAAGCTATATAAAGAAAATTTAATAAAATTATCATGTGACAGAACTTTACAAGTAGAATTCAAACGACACAATCTAATTAATTTTTGGTTAAACATTAAAAAATATGAACAACTTTTTGAGAAAGCTCTTAAATTATTATTACCGTTTACTAATACGGAATTAGTAGGAAGAGCTTTTTCTTCATATATTTTTTTTAAAAAAATAAATATCAAAACAGATTGAATGCAGCTGTAGACTTAAGGGTATATACCTCACATCTTTTGAACCAAATTTCAAAAAAATTATGTTGTTCGAAACAAGCACAAGGACCTCATTAAATTTATTTTATAAAAATATTTGATTATGATAAGAAAATATATTAATTGTTTTTTTATAATTTTGTGTTAAAACTATTTATTAATAAACGAAATATGCGAAAATAGTAGATAAATAATGAGTCGGATCAAGACAAATCAATCTAAATTATTTAATTTGAAAGAATGTATCAGAAAAGGATCATACCCAGAAATTAGATTCTCATTAATTCTTGATCATCTTTTGTGGATTACTAGATGTTAGCTAGTATTTAATCATCAAAATTTTAATCCTATTAACTTCATGCAGAACAATATATAGAAAACAAGAACAAGAGATAGCCTGATAACCCCTGAGGTTATTTTTACCATGACTTGGGACATGCTGGATTTATCCTCTCCATGGCCCAACCAATAGCAAGATGCTCCGAAAAGAGAAAACGGTATCAAATTCGGGAAAAGCAAATGAAGGAACAAGAAAACACTTTGAACAAAATATGTACCAAATAATCTTTAATGTAATCTTTAATAAATTATTTTGGAAAAAATATGAAACTTTGAACAAACACATACATATAAATATGTTACAGTGAGTTTATAATCCGGCGTGACGTTTAGGCGTGTTTCAATGTAATTTGTCTCATTATGTGATGTGAATATACATGGTCACCCTATAATATTTATAATGCAAATAAAATACACTCGCAATAACAAATTTCATGAAATACAATCATTTTTATGAAGTGGTACAATTTAGCGCGATGTACTACCAAGTGGTACTTGAGCCAAAAAAGGTTGGGAAATGCTGTTTTAGTCAATGAATTAAAAAATGAATATCTAATGAGGCAATAACATTATTAGATGACTGTTTCTATGTATATGTGTCAGAAGTATATCTATATATACACTAATATATATATAATAATAAAAATAATAAATATACCGGTAATTAACTATTATATAGTCTTTCAATCCGCAGAAGTATTTTCTGATAATTCCTTAACCTGCCAATTAAATTCACAAACAAAATGGAAGCAAATGTCATCAATTCAAATCCCATGAATCCTGAATTTTAATGTTACCAGCTTGCTTATTAATTATATTCATTTTATTTCTATTTATTAAAATTGACTCCTTAATTTTTCTTTTATTATGGTTTCTCTCTTCATGAAGAATCTTAACACTTTCAATATCAAATTTAAATTTATATCTACACATCCTTTCATGATCCAAGAAAACTGAAGCAATCATTAAATTATTATTTTAACTTTATACATGCTTGTATAACAATTCATGTTCCTTTAATCTTTCTTCAATACTGCATCTCGATTCACCTATATATTATATGTTAACATACATTCACAAAAAAATTGATACACAACATTACTTTTCTGCTTGTCAGGTATGATATTTTTAGAATTATTCACTAATTAATTAACATTATTTGTAACAAAAAAATGAAACATTAAACATTTTTGTATATATCCTTGCATGTGCATTTAAAGTATATAGAATAGATATCCATTTCTTACTAGCAATCTTCAACTCCTTTAAACCATTATAACTTTTCTTAAATTGACATAAAGTATTGTTAATCTGTTCCATTTTATAACCAACTTCAAGCAATTCCTTGGCAAATATCGCAATTTTTTTTTTTAATTTATCACATTGATAATGATATAATTTTTCATTACAAAACCAAAAAAGATTTAAAACTTGCCATCTAATGCATAATTGGTACTTTTGATTTACAATTTATATATCTTCTTTGGCAAAGGTTTGATTATTAATTTATAACTTATCACATTATTATCTCTTGCAATAATTAAATCCAAATTGTAAATCAAAAGTACTAATTTGCATAAGATTGCAAGTTTTAGATCTTTTTTGTTTCGTAATGAAAAATTATGTCATTACCAGTGTGATAAATTAAAAAATATTAAGGTATTTGACAAGGAGTAGCTTGAAGTTGGTTATAAGATGGAACAGATTAACAATACTTTATGTCAATTTAAAAAGAGTTATAATGGTTTAAAGGAGTTGAAGATTGATAGTAAATATGGATATCTATTTCATATATTTCAAATGCTGAAGTGAAATTTTTTAAGGATATATATAAGACTGTGTTTAATGTTTCATTTTTTGTTACAAATAATGTTAATAAATTAGTGAATAATTAAAAAAATGTCATATCTGTTGAGCAGAAAAGTAATGGGTATAAAATTTTTTGTGGATGTATGTTATCAAATATAGATGAATCGAGATGCAGTATTGAAAAAAGATTAAAGTAGCATGAATTGTTATACAACAGTGTAAAAAGCAAAAATAATAATGATTTAATGTCTGCTTCAGTTTTTTTGGATCATGAAAGAACGTGTAAATATAAATTTAAATTTGATATTGAAAGTGTTAAGATTCTTCATGAAGAGATAAACCATAATAAAAGAAAAATTAAGGAGGCAATTTTAATAAATAGAAATAAAATGAATATAGTTAATTGGAAAGCTGCTAACGTTAAAATTCGGGATTCATGGGATTTGAGTTGATGTCGTTTACTTCCATTTTGTTTTTGAATTTAGTGGTAGTTGAGGCAGATTAAGGAATTAACCGAAAGTACTTCTATAGATTGAAAGTTTATATAATAGTTAATTACTGTTACATTTATTATTTTTATTGTTATTACAATAGTTTTTTAAGTAACAAACATTTTATTTGTAATATATATATATCTACATATTGAAAATATTTCTGCATATATACCATGGTACAAACTTCAATCACTATACCCTAAACTGATATTGAACTGGTACCACATTTAAGTGGAAAAGCTAACCAATTACTTTACAGGATAGATATTTTAAATACAATCCCTCTCTTCAGCAGCTAATGTTAAGCCAATCATTTTTATGTTAAAGCAGCCGAAGAGAGTGGTTATATTTGAGAATCATTGGTCAGTATTTTCACATGATGTGATAAACATTTAACATTAGTTTTATGACTTGTGATTGGAAGTTCAAGGTAAATTTCATATATTTTAAAATGTATTAATTTACTAATTATACATATGCATGTATCAATATCTTAGCATTCTTAATGATACCTTAGCCTGAACAGTATTAATCACTGATTTTTTTTTTTTAACTTTATAAACTTGTTTTTTTTAAAATATATATAATTAATTAATTTTTTTCCTTAATACTAGGAAAAAACAGAACATTAATATATATATATATGATGCTTTTAAATGAATAGATATATAAAAGAAAATTACTTGTTGAAACCCATTGTGTAATGGACACACACACACGCACACATAAATATTACAATTATCAGAGAATTTGTGACATCAAAAGAAATTTTAGTCATGAGATTTGATGAAAAATGCTGGTGGTCATATTATAATCAAATTACAAATATCAAACAAAGATGGAATTTACAGAAGAGTTATAGCACAAAGATATCATTTAAAACTTTTTATGAGGTACCCTACATAAAAATCTTTAAAAATAGATGGTAGATGCTGAGGAGGAATCAGTAAAATTACGGATCCAATTATACCAATTAATCTGGAAAACAATTCAATAGTCCATACATTGGATAAAATTAATTTATATTTCTATACAAAGAAATTTAAATTGTCATAACATATCTTTAGAGCTTTGCTTGATTTAACATATTACTGATCAGCAGTGTGTCTTCAATACATTTTCAGTGTTCTAATGGCATGCTCTTGCTTTTCTATTTTCTTCACTATTTTATCCATAATGTTACTTTGCTGATTTTTATTTTATTTAATGGTAGAAATTGGAACTAAAATTATTAGTTCAAAAAAAATCTGATGATGTCAGTAGTATACAGATATAAAATATTCAAACTTTCAAATTCAAAAAAACCCAAAATGCCACTGATTCCTTATTTCATAATGTAAAGAAACTAATAATTCCATAGATTGGAAGTTTCTTTATTTTCAGACTTTGAGTGTGTGTTTTTTCTTTCATTATTTTGAAAAGATTGTAATTTTCAATAATTAGTTTACATAGTTATGCTTATTTATGCAATATATTTGTAAAATAGTTATTTTAAATCAAAAAAATAGGTGATTTCAATTAGATTTTGTTTGAAACCATGTTTGTTTTTAGGAAGACAAGTCATTAATACCATGATTATGATAAAGTAGAAGTTGTAATTGATTTGCTAAAAAGAAATGCTTTCATAAATGTTGGTACAGAAAGTTTTTATGAAATTTTAATAATAATTGCAATTTAAAATTTTAATATATAATTTTGTTAATTTATGATATCTCAACTAAAATCCATTTAATTTTTAAAAATTGATTCTAAATAAGAAATAATTCTTTCAATATTTATTTTACAATTGCAAAGAAAAATAAAATCTTCATTATTTTTTTTTCACTTTCGTACATTTTTTCTATTTTGCAAAGTTTAAATATTATCTTTTAGAATGTATTTTATTTATAAATTTGTATTTGTAATAAATAAAATAAAAATTATCAAATATATAGGATAAAGATTTAATTGTAAAAATAAAATATTGCAAATATAACTGAAACTGCCACTAGGTGTTTTAAAGAAGGATAGGAGGTAATTAATGGGTTAATGCAATGCTAATGTGTTCGTCTCTGGAGTGTATAGTCTTCAAATTGACTCAAACTTTTTTTGAACTCAAGAGTAATTAAGTTATTTGATTATTTATTTATATCTTTAATACCACATGAAATTTTTTTCCTGCTAATTATTCTGCTCAGATTAGTCTTCATTGAAAGAGAATTGTGAGATTGTTAAGTTGTTTCAAGAAACTATCAAAGATGTGGATAACATATTGTGATGTACTTTGACTAATCGGAAAAATCAAGGAATACCAGTAAAACATATTGATTGATTATAATAAGACATTGATTCAGTCAACCATGCTAAATTATAGAATATACTGAGGTGCATCAGATTTCATTATTCTTATGAAAAATCTATTTGTAAATAGGAGCTATAGTTCAATAGACTATGGTTTAACAGATTATTATTCCATTGCAAAAAGTTAATGGGACTCCATATTGTCACTAGTATTTAATTCTTAAAATAATGATTATGTATTGAATTCGCATTGAGATAAGCCAGATCAGAAAAAAGACAAATGTAGGTTAAAGATTGGTAGAAAAACATTAAATATGCTAATGCACAACATCACTTATAGGTAAACTTGTAGGAGTGCTCAAGTCTTTTATTAGAAGAGAGCAGACTAGAAAGTTAGATTATGGATACATATGAAAATATATCAACAATCAGTAACTGATATAAAAAATGATTATAAAAGCATAAAATTGGTTGATGATTTATGTTTCATTGGGTTATTCATTAATGGCAAAGATTTTCAGTGATAAATAGTTTAATTATTAACTAATTACTAGACAGAACTGCAATAATAATCAGAAATTTTTTGTTATATGAAAGTTAGATATTGAAGAAGATTGGTATGAAAAGTAATAGTGTTTTTTAATTGAGATACTGTCAAAGACATTTGGGAATATCGTTGGTAGCAAGAAAATGAACAAGTGGATACTTATTCAGATTAGATCTGAACTTTTAGTTGAAGCACAAATGATAAAGCTGAAAGTATTCCATTTAGTCATAATATGAGACATCTAATTCAGTAGATGAGTGTATAATCCTCAAAAAAGTTGACAATGGAAGGAAAAGGTAATAACCAGCAGTCAGGTGCGTGAACTCTATCATCATCATAAAGTATCTTTTAGTAGCATGAAAAATAAAGAGATTGCTAAGGGATGATACATCATCTTAGTCCCAATAAACATAGTATGTTTCTTTTAGAAAATAAGACTACAGATACCCATCCAATGATTGGTCAGTAAATGAATATCCAATTATTTTTAACTAGAGTCTAATGCAATTAGAAAAACCTTAAAAACATCACAAAATTCATTGAACCTGATGAATTATGCCTTCTTTACTATTCTTTTTGCAGCTTATCGACTTAAATATCTTTGTTCTGCTAGGTATTAGGGCTGATCCCATGATTTATCTTTTCCATACCATTTTTTTTGATCAGTAGATGTTTACAAAAAAAAAAAAGTCATTCATTTCTGTTAAATTCCTTTCAGTATGTAACTTAGTTTTTTTTAATGAAAATTAATTTTTTGCTGCTATGGAAATGTTAAATGTTATAAATGAAAATAAATAAGATATTAAATCTTTTTACTGAAAGATAGTTTTAATTTTTGTGTTGAAGTGGATTCACTTCTTTTGTGAAAGAAATCTATTTCTTAACAGTGATTGATAATCTTTGAAAAGTATCATTTCCTAGCAAATATCTGCATTAGACAGTTTCAAGTGATTGAACAAATAGTGCATTTGATATGTTGTTTTGTAGAGCTTCTCCTAATGGAATGATCATATTGAAATAAAAAAATTTTTTTTACAAGATCAATTTATTCTTTTATTTTTAATTATATTTAGAATCTTCTTTATTATCTAATTTGTATTATTCATTATTACTAATAATATGATGCAATAAGACCATTGAATTTTTTTCTATATACACAGAGAATAATATCTTGAAATATATAATTGCACATCAACTATGCTTATGACCTGAATTTGAATCCAGGCTGGGTAAAATTTTATCTTCAAATTCCAATAAGACTTAGCAATTTTCTTACTCAATACAGATAACCACTTAACATTGGACAATAACTCAGTATTCAAGTTAGAGGAAAATAAGAATGGAAAAACACTCAAGTTTTCATCACTCATCAATTAGAAAATCTGAGGAATAATATTTCTTCCTTTAGTCTGTCAGTGAGATACTAATAGAAAAATTTTTGGCCTGTTTTTTAAAGGCTATTTTATTTTACCATTAAGTATACACTTATGTGTTTGTATAATATTGTTTTATACTCTAGGGTGAATTTATAATAATGTTTCATATTTTTAAATGAAATATAACTAATTTCTCTTATTAGGCATTTTGGAAAAAATATAAATAGATAATTTTTCTAAGTGCTAAATACGCATATATGAAAATGAAAATTTTATCAAACGCGTATTTTTATTGAAACCGTAAAAGACGGAAAACATTAAAGTAAAATAAGTATCGTGTATAAACACAATGGACACAGCATTTATTTAATTAAATGCCATTGGAAAACACATATTAAATTTCTGACAAGAATCATCTGATAAAAAATGCGAAATTAATTATAAAGACAGAAACTCATATGATTAATTTAATTACGAAATTGTAGCTTGGAATGTAATAACATTATTACTACCACATGGGAGTGAAGGATTCCAACCAATTAGATTAGTAAAACAAAAACATGAACGGCGATCTTCACCAGATGTGGGAAGGGAACATTATTAGCTACTTGTAGCCCATGAAGAACAGACTTGTTTCTTTCACTGACAATTATTGTCAACATTGCCAACTTGTCTCCGAGAACATTTCTCTGGACTCTTAACTAATATCTCGAGACAGCAGTACATAGTCGTAGGACCCACATAAATCAACTGCCTTGAACTTGTATTTGTAGGTGATAACTTAGAATGTTGAGAAGCTGAAAACATTTATAATAACTGTTTATAATTATAGGAGTATCAAATAATAAATTGCCATGCCGCCTGGGATTATATTAATGTTATTTTTCCTATTAAATTTGCAATCCAGCTGTGTAGTAACTTGTTACCGCTGGACACAGCACTAAGCAATATAATTAATTAGACCAAATATTCTCTTTCTATGCTATTATTATAATGCCTCTAGTTGAATGTTTATACAGTCACATCTTAATTAATATTGATTAGTATAACAAATTGTTTTAATATATTTATATAAGATATATTAGACAACTTAACTATTAACAAAATATTACAAAGAAACCTGTAGAGATTCTAGGAAAGTAAAGTCACTAGTGGCTTTATTAAGTTCTTTAATTCTGCCACTGTAGCTACACATTCAACAGTCATTAATATGTATTTCATAGTTTATGTTTGTTCATATCCAGTTGGCTAGTAAATTTCATTTATGAAATAAATGAGCACAGAGACTCCAGTAATGGCTAGAAAAGTCAAATCCAACTGATTTTATTCTTTAATCTGAAAAAATAAATTTGTTTGGAATCTCATAAGAAATCCATTTTTTATAACAATTTTTTGGTTATAGATTCTTGATTGAATAATCTTGATTTGAAATGAGTCCCAGGCAGCAAAATTATATCTCAGGTTATTGGCAAATCTGTCTATATAATAGCTTTTGTGTGTTTTCTGTTAGGCAACTTCTCATTCTGATATCTGTATAAGGATAGCTACTATAAAAAAGTAGAATGTGCCTTATTTGAAATAGTATTTAATTGAATATTCACATGTTTAATGTGGAAACTTCCTCAAACTAGGATACAACATTCGTCAATGGAATATGCTACTGTTAAGGAAAACAAAGTGAATTTCTAAAGTCATCTAATTTATACTACAGTATTTTGCTTGAAAAATACTTTATTGCTTAGAAGTTTCAATAATAAGTTAGTATCCAAGTCCATGTGGAAAGGCAAGGCTGAAAATAAAATGTGAGCTTAGCTTCTATATAACTATGATACTTTCTCGCCAGTGATGACAGCCACATCATATTACCACAGTATTTTTTGCCCTTTTTTTATATTCAGCACATCAACATTTATCTTTAACCTAACTCTTTATTCCCCAGTTAATTAATAATAGCTAAGTATCTGTTTTTTTTGACCTATATTGGCTTAGTTATGGTCCACTTACCTCAAAGAAAAATCCTAAGTTGCTTTATGATTAAAAAAAAAAATTCAAGGTTCACTCAATCAGATCAAATTTTGGGTTATAGCATGATAGGTAGATATACTAACTATTATACTATGAAATCTTTATAAACACGTGAAGTCAGGTAATAATTAAATCATAAAACTGTAAATACATACTCATTTGGGTATTAAGTGTTGAAGATATTAAAAATTATGTTTATATATATACTTCTGATTATAAATAATGTATATGTTTATAAAACTTGAATCACTACAGGATTTAAGTACTTTATGTACTTTTCTAACATTGTTTTTTGGTGCTAATAAAATCTTTTGTAAATAATGTCAAATTTTTTTTTAAAAAAGTTTCTTTGATAGTGTTTGGAAATCTATTTGATAAACCACTGCAGAGCACGTGTTTTATCTTGTTATTGATGCCACTCATGCACTTAAATAAATGTTAAACATTTTGAGAACTGTCTTCATATTTCTGTACTGTTTACCACAAACGGATGTTACTGGAATTAAATCTTTTTTCTTTAATAAATGAATGAATAATTAAAAAAATACTGGTTCCTCATATTATGAAAATTATTTTTAATTGGACTTCTGTCATATGAATAATCGTATTGAATTTGTTATTATTTTTTGTTTTTATTTTCATTCATAATTGCAACTAAAACATGCATTTTGCCCTATATAAAAAAAATCCTTTGAAAAGTCCTATTCAGTTCACACCATATGGGCGTTAAATTTTCTTCTCAAGGGCAGATTTGAATGCATAACAACTGGATGATATGACCAAGATCTTAATTTCTCTTACTTGTCATCAGTGTTATTTTGCTATTGAACTAAAATCTTTTAAGACTATTCTAGCATTTGATGTTTTAGAACTACATTATAAAGTCTAAGATATAAGGGAGGGTTCGTTTTGCAATAGATGAATTTAAAATAAATATTTTTTTTCTCTATATATGTACACACACTTGCATATTTATAGATAATTAATAAATCTGCATCTTTGTGGTCAAAAGCTTTAAGCTAAATTAAATGTGCTTTTATTATTAATAGAATAAGACATTGCTTATTAAATATAATATTCAATGAAATATATATATAGGTGTAAGTCCCCGACCCAGTGTTTCATTTTCTGATCTACATTTTATATATAGTGGATATGCTACAGTGACGACTTATACTGCAAATACTTTTTTTCACCAAATTGTAATTTATAAAATTAAAGCAAGTGTTATGTTGAAGACATTTTTATTTTGTTTTATAGATTTTGATTTACCAATTTAGTTCACCTATCTTTACTAGTAAAAATATATTTTTTTTGCAACAGACATTAACAGTTTCAACCATAATTCTGACAATCTGAGAAAACTAATATCATGATATATATATTTTCCAAACAAAACTGTAAAAATGCCAATGAATGAAAATGCTATGGCTAATGTTATTGACTAATATAGGACATTATATGTGCAAGATATTTCCGTGCCTTTCTGAAAAGGAGAGTGGAAAGATGATTAATGACATTAAAAAAAATCCAATGAGAAAGCAGAATTAATTTTTTATTAGTATAAGTATGTTTTTGGTTTTACAAGAATGATTTTAATTCTTACCATGGGAAGAAAATAGAATTGGATCATAATGTTAAGAAAAAAGATTCAGTTTAAAAAAATTATAATGAACAGAAATGATATAATGAATGCCATTGGACAGGTACAAGACATTTTAGATAGTTTCTAAAAAGCAGAATTAGAACGCTGATTTTGAAAAACATTTTCTAAAAAGCAGAATTAGAACGCTGATTTTGAAAAACATTTGCAATTGAAAAATAAAAATAAAGCAATTTTTTTATTAATTTAAGTTTGTCTTTGTACTTAGAAAATCAATTTTCATTTTAATTATGAACAGCATCAAGGCAAAAAATAATTTCCAAGCAAGCAAGTAAGAATTCTGCAATTGATGTAGCTAAGTCTGTGAGTTTTTATATGAATAATCTTATTTATACTTTTATGTTTTTAAAAATTTATTTTAGTTTCAGTAAAATCAAACATTACAATATATGTGCAGCAATTAACTTTATTAGTATTTTTATATTTATATTTTTGATTTTGCATTATATTTTTCCTGTTTTTTTGGGGGGGTGGGGTAACTTAATCCTCTGTGGATGTACAGATTATTTCTAAATACATGCATTTCAATATGTTACAATAAAAACTAGAATGGTGAATGACTTTTTGAAATTAGTTTATTATTTTAGACTCTACTGTATATGTTTATGTATACATATATTAAATTTATAATTAGTTATTTAACAACATTTGCTATCTACAGCATTAGTGTTAATTAGAACTTAATATTTAGTTTTCTTAAGTAGACGGTAAAATGAAGAAAGAAAAATTTTAAAACATCATCAGGCTTGGCAAGCAATATCCTCATCTACAGTTTTTTTTTTGAGGTCTGTTAGTGAAATCTTTCTTCAGCTCTCACCATTTAAAGTTTAATTTATATTTTATCTTACATAAATTATCAGTTTATGGCTCTCAGATATTTATTTATATTTTTTTTTAACATCAGCATTTTTTTCTCCAATATAAACTAGTTTCTAAATTTCTTCCTCCTTGGAATTGATTCAATTATTTTATATTTAATTTTATGTTACAGTTTCTTTTATATAATTAGACCATTCTTACAAGTCTTAAAATGATTAAAATTTTATCATTCATTGGTTTAAAATAATTGTTTTATAATTACTCTTTATACAAGTGTATAATTGTAATTTAATTAAGGAAAATAAGTCAGAATTGAAAGTAAAAAATAAAAATGTCTAATATTTTTGATGCTTCTGGAGAAAACAAATTTTCAATTGTTATCTAGATTGAACACATCTTTTTTAACACATAAAACAATTGGATTTAGTGTATTGTAAGAAAAAATTAAAGGAATATTAAGATCATAAATAAAATGCAGAAATTAAAATCTTGTTAAAAATGAATAGATTAATATTTCATAGAAATCTGTGGATTGGAATGGGAAGAATATATTTGAGTATTATTTATTGAATGGTGCCATGATAGGCTGATGGTGATTAGAATTATGGAAATTTCCATATTAACCAGTAAATTTTCACTTATGTTTTTTGTGTATATTATATGACACTATATGAGCCACATAATGCAACAAACTAATGCTAAGATCATAGATAGGATTTTACAAAAGCAGAAGAGGTGGACATCTGAGCCCCATATTAGAAAGAGAGCCAAATTTTCAAAAAATATTTAAATTTTGTTTTAAAATTTCTGTAGTTGCAATTTAGATAAACAAATTTATTACAGTGATATATTTAAGTGCATGCCTTGCATATATTTCAACTGACATCATATCAATATACATTTCATTTATTTATAACAATAACAATTTTTAATACAAATAGTGAATGATCTTTTTCTGTTTTAAAATAAATAAAAAAGTTATCTAGTAAATATTGTTAATCAGAACCACTTAAATAATTTATCAGCCAATATCTTTTGAAACAACTTAACTATTGTATTATGAGTAAATTATTGACAAATTTGCTGTATCAAAAATGTAAATAGTTTGATTATAAAAAATGTGTTTAATAATTCATTTATTAAATACACCTGGGTCTCGTTTTATGCGGATTTTTTTAATGCAATTTTGAAGTTATGCGATTCATGTTTCTTCTTAATATTTTTCATATTTCACTAGTTTATTTTGACTTCAAATACTTTTTTTTTTTTTCAAAAAATATAACGTTATATTAACAGCTAACGTGAATATGGCCTGAAGCTGTTTTTAGAATAAATAACCTACTTATACTAATGAGTAAATAATAATAATAGATTTATACTTACATATAAAAATATCGCAATAAATATTCAAAAATTTTAAACTTTTAAAACATATTCTGTTTGGTATAACGGAAATAAATAATGTTGATTTTTAAAATAACGAAGATTTTATTGATTTTATAAACTGAAAATAATATTTCTAATGATAATGTATAATCTTTTTGTTTTGATTTTGATCTCATTTTTTTAAATATAGAAACAAAATGTGAACATTTAAAATTTATTTCAGTAGTAAAAATCAGTTGTCAACAGAAAACCATTAACATAGCACAAGACTGAAATTGTCACTAGTTGTGTAAATGGGATGGAGCAGAATATGGGAAAACTTAGAGTGGGGAATGGAAAATAAAGTGGCTAACAAGTTTCTCTGGGCATAATTGCTGAGAGATTCTTGACTTCGTTCAAGGAGAAGCTACATCACATCGATGAATCTGATTTCTGATCAGTTTACAAACAAACCGTATATCATCAAAAAATATGTATGAAAAAATGTCAAATTAAATACTGTAGTTAATAAAAAAAAAAAAGTTTGTCTTGTATCAATTTTTTTCAAATATTTGATATTTTTTATTAGTCATACTTTATTTCCTTATTTTTTTAACGCGAGTTTTAAAGTATTTTTTCCTTGTTGCCTTGCTTTTATGCGAATTCTAAAAATTACAGACCCTATCCCCCATTTTTCAAGGTAAGTTAAGTCTATTTTTGTGCGATTTTTTTTAATGCGAGTTTTCTGTGAAACCTATCTACCGCATAAAACGAGACCCAGGTGTATATATAAAAATTGGTGTGTTATACATTTTATTTATTTCAGCACAAATAATATTCCAAAAAATATTCAAAGAAGTAATGTATGAGGAGAAAATACAAGAGTGACTAATTAAACATTTTGTGTTACAAATGTTTGATTGACTTTCATATTTTTAGATGTGGCCCCAAATATTTTTTCTGTCTAGAATCAGCCAAAAATTAAATCCACTTCTCGCTATGAGCTAAAATATTTTTATATTTATAAATGGATAAATATGGAAATAATACAACAAATTTTATTGCATATAAAATCTTTATGTTGATTATGTTTTATTTTTTTCATATATTTCTTGCTCACTTTAAAGCATTAAATATTTAAGTAATAATTATTTTTAGTCTGTTATTCTTATCTATAGTTTGCAATTTTTCATAGAAGATTAAGTAATAATTATTTTTTATGTTTATTTCTCTCACATTTTACAAATTATACCTAGCTTATATAATAATTTCTAAAAATATTTTAGTTTTTTTAAAAAAAATTAGTTTCTTATAATCTGTTGTTTTAGTCTCAAGTATAGGTCAAATTTTTGAAGGATATTTGCTGAAACTAATTTAGTTGTTCAAGGTCAGGAATAGGAATGCCAAATTTGTAAAGAATTTTTTGGTTTAAAAATTAAAATTCATTTATCTATAGACAAAGATTAATAAAGATGTGATTTTGGTATTTTAGGTTAAAAATAACTTACTTAGTATGTGTCAGATTTAAGATACATGTGAAAACAAGTCCAAAAACATTACTGTTAAAGTCACAGAGGTCAAATTCAAAAAGTTTCCTTTTTTAAATTGTCAATAATTAATTTTTCAAATGTATATATATGGTGAATATACAGAATAATGAAAAATATTCTAAAATATTAAATAAAAACTTACTTGATATTTTGGAAACTATAGGCTTATAATTAAATTGATTTTGATAAAATAGAAATGTACAAATAGACTATTGTTATTTCAAAACCTTCAGTGCATAGTTGGGTTTGAATTTGAAAAATTTGTAGAAATATACAAAATCTTTCAAATATAAATCTCAAATTGTTTCAGTAAAATGGAAAATATTTAAAAATTAAATGTAATGTACTTGCATAACTTAAGTTTAACCTACTGATGAATATTCCTTAAAAAAAAAAAAAAAAATTAATATAAAAATTTTAAGCTATTACTTATTTAAATCAATAAATAAAACCTATAATGAATGGGTAATGAATAGGTTGTTAATTGAAAAAAGAGAATTATAGGTTGATTTAATTAATGTGGAATTTGTAATTAAATAATTATAGGGGATTATTTTAAGTAAGATATTTAAGATTATTTGCAATAAGTGATTTAAGATAAAAATAATTTGTGTTTGGTTATATGTATTGGATTGTTGTGGAATATTTCTATTTATTGTTTTATTTATGTATTTTTTAGTTGTTCCTTGAGTAGTTCATATAATAAATCAAGATTTAGAAAGAAGTTGCAGGTGACTTGTTTTATATATTACTATTATTTATTTGATTAGAAAGAAATTTTGTATTGCTAAGTGACAAAAATTTAATTACAGTATTGTACTATAATAAAATTTGCCTCATATTTAAAAAATGATGGTAAAAAGGGATATGCATAAAAACTTGTTTATTAGTAAATATTTTTATATTGTTTCAAAAAATGAAATAAATTTTAAAAAAGATTTATCTACTTTCATATATTTGAAATATTGCATTACTGAGTGGCAAAAAAAAATAAAATATTGAAGCCTCTTTATAAGCTTTTTCAAAAATTGGTCTAATGAAAAAAATGATGAAAATTATTTTTCTGTTGATATTTTGAGAATTGTGAACTTTTTAGTTTTGTATTTTGTACGGAGTTGAGATTACATAAAAAACTATCATGATTTTTCAATTATTTATCTTTTTTGTAAAGAGGAATTAGAGTATATTTTGAGAACATTTTTATATTCAATTAGAGTGATGTAGTCTTTAAACTATTGCTATTCCCTCCTCCCTTTTTTTTTTGAAAATGAACTTTTAGAATAGAATCACAAATGTCATACAGAATTACAAATAAATACAATTGTGTGGGGTAACTTTGCACAGACATTAAAACTGTAATTATATTTTACAGATTTTTAAAAAAAATTAATTTTTAATGCAGAAACACAATTTTTTTCTTTCAAAGACTACAATATGTTTTTTTTTGGTATACATTCAAAATATATAAAGATTACAAGTTATTTCTATATAATAAAAAAAAACACAAAATTATTCTTTTGTCTTTTTGGAGATACTTATATCCAGATTTTGCCTCATTACAGATCATGTGGCTATTAATCCTTAACCGCTAATTATATTATTGGTTGTATGAGGTAAAAATCAAATCTTTTAATTGGCCAACTCACAAACTGAAGACAAAGCCTATTGTTAAAACATATTCGCCTATAATATTAAATTCAACTCAGATACGTTTATAAAAAGTATATTACTAATTTTTCAGGTTATGAAAGAGAACGAAAGTTCTTTCAAAAATAAATTGCTATTTATTTATTATAAAATATATTCAATTTCGGCAAATATAAAGCGAATGTCTAAACAAAAAAGTGCTGACGCAAACGCTTTTTTTCAATTTTACGTTATCGAAAAGTAAAGATTTCTTTTTGCTAAATCTTAAATATTTTTACTAAAATCTTCAATATTTTTCGAAAATAATTTGGTTTTTTTGGTATATTTTTTAAAAAACTAGTTTAATTTCTCAAATTATATTTTTTTAATACTTAAATTGCATTCGAAATGAAAATCTCAGCGTTTTTCTTTATTTTCTTTGATCAGGCGGTTTCTTTGTTCTTTCCAGCCAATCAGAATGTCTTTTTCGGCTGAGAGCTGGCTGACAACCAATCACTGACAAGGTTCTTTCTTTGTTTAGTTTAAAATACGGTTTTTTTGATTTTTTACTTGTAAAATAATTCGGAAGAGGACACCATCTTACAGAACTTTTAAAAACCTAATCAATACCTGTCAAACGAATATTTTAGCATAAGAACTAGCAGAGTTAGAGTGACGTCAGATGTCGACGAGATGCCTCGTAAGAGGCGGTTGAAGAATTAATACATTATAAGGGATAATCTTTTTATCTCTTTCTCTAATGGTGTTTGATTTGTTGAAAAAGGTGTTTATATCTCTTCTTGGGCTATGGTTGTACTTAAAAGTGTATCTTATACATCATAATGCATATTATACAAAAGTGCTTGTCTGATATCAATAAAAAATCCTTTTGAATATGAGTTAAACAATGGTTTCATATTAATATTTGACTTATTAATAACCTGGGAATTTCTGCACGAATGTTATCAAAACAATCACATTCAAGGAATAAATGACTTTGGTTTTCTGTATCTCTATGGCATAACCAGTATTTATTTTCAATATTTCTGACATGCTTTGAATTTGAAGAAATGCAATATAAGTAGTAAACGTGGTTTTAATTTCTCCTTATTTGTAATACTAAAAATACTTAATTGTAAATTATTAGAGAAAAAAATATATAGTTAATAATAAATTTGGCTGAACGTTTTCGAGGAACCGTGCCTCATACTCATAGCCTTCATGAAAATGTACTTAATATATGTAAATGAGAATATTCAAATGAATTACTGTTACGTAGCCCATTTTTTTCGAGATGTCGAAGCACGTGTCTCTTCTGTTAATTGCATGGATGTCTCTGTTAATGTAGAATGCCTCCTTTATTTTTCTCCTGTAGTCGTTTGGTTCTGAGCATAAAATAACGGGGTTAGCGGGAATGAAATTGTGCCCTGATTGTTTAGTATGTTCAAAAAATGCAGAAGATGTACTGCTGTTCGTTTGGGCTCTGTTGAAGGCGTACCGATGTTGAGCCAATCTGGTGTTAATTGTGGCTTTCGTTTCACCATAATATGTGGCATGGCATCCGGCTTGGGGGCAGGAAATGGAGTACACCACATGTGGGGTGAGCGCTGGATCAATGTAGTCTTTGGAGTTATTGATCAACCTATTAGTGTTGGGTGGAGTTCTGAATATTATGCTAAATTTGTTGCTCAAGGTTTTCGTTAGTTTGCTGGATATTTTAGGGATGTAGGGGACCGTTATTCTAGGTAGATTGGTGCGAGGCAATTTATCATCTATTGTGCTGTTGAATTTCATGACTTTCCTCCTAATGGTTTTGTATTTGAATCCTGCTGCTAATAGGTCTTTAATATAATTGTTAATATTTTCCTTCCTATGTGCTTCATATTTACACAAGTGATAGTTTCTAAACATAAATGCTTTGAGACCTGCGAATTTGTGCGATGCGGGTGATTTAGAATTAGGATGGATGCAGCTTCGGATTTCGAATGGTTTAACAATCATTTTGTAATCTATTGAGTGGCGGTCTCTTGACATGGAAAGGTCAAGATATTTGAGTTCATTACTGTTTTCATATGTAATAGAGAAAGATAGTTTAGTTGTGCTTTGTAATTCGCGTTGTATATTTAAAATATTATTTTTAGATGCTATAACGAAAATGTCATCTACATATCGTGTATATATGAAGTCTGGGTTATTGTTGAAATATTTTGGAATGATGGATTGCTCATATTTATTTAAGTAAATACTGGATAACACGCCACTGATAGGGAGGCCCATGGGCCAACCATCTTGCATTGTGTACCATTTATCTTCGAAAAGAGTGAAAATATGGGAGTCAAGCCATGTCAGGAAAGCCATAATAAATTTAATTCTCTCGTTAGGACATGATATTCGCAACAACTCTTCGTGTATAATTTGGATGGATGCTTTTCTATTGATTGATCCATATAATTCCTTAACATCCATCGTGGCCATAACAGAACTATGAGAGATTTGAGTGTTTTTAATTCTGGAGATAAATTGAAAAGATGAATTTATTGTATATGAGCCAAAATTAAGGTAATCTATAATCAATTGATTAACCAATTTGGCTGTATCGAAATAATGCACGCCAGCGAAATCCATCATCAATCTAAGCGGTTCGCCTGGTTTATGTTGTTTTGAATTGGCAAACATTCGGGGAGGTCTAGTAGCAGACGGATAAATCCTGTAATACTCGGATTTAGTGATCCCTTTGTCCTTGAAAGTCCGAAGCACACCATTAATAAATTTATCTCAGTCGTGTTTGATGTTAAAAGTGTTATTATGTACCAACTTTAATATTTTAATTTGGTCATGCATTTTATTTTTGTAATCGGTGTTATCCAATAAAACAAAGCGATTGCCTTTGTCTTCTTTGAGACAAATGATGTTGTGTGTTTTGAAATATTGTTTAGTATTTAACACACTTTTATTCCATGCTTTGTCTTCCTTATCAATGAAATTGTTATTTAGTAGTTTGGCTATATCTGTGATAATAGCGTCTCTTTGTGTGTTGTTAATGAGAGATGCTTCGATGTCTGCTATTAATTCACGCTTAGGGGATGTCCAACTTCCTCCTACATATTTAGGTCCGAAAGATAAAATTTTCTTGATTTCGTATGGCGGTGTAGTTGAAGTTTTATTAACGAACGCGTTTATATTAATGCCGCGGTGGTTTTTATTTTGTTTAATAGATAAGAAATGTATTTTATTTTCAAATTTTACTATTTGAAATCTCTGTTTTTCGCAACTTATCTTGCATCCACTGATTGATTACGTAGTTCGCTGTCATTTTAAGCATCACTGCATCCGCGAGTTATGTGTGCCAACAGTTGTTTCTGCAAATCATTCTTAATTTTAACATTATTGTAAATTGTTCTATTAATTTTCACCAAACAGGAGTTGGGTATGACATTATAATCCTTGCATTTAGAGAAGAAAGAAAGTCGTTGCTCGTATTTAATCATCGAAATTCCGCAATTTAAGATCTGTTTTTCTTGACCTCTATTCATTATGTAATAAACGTGGTTTTAATTTCTCCTTATTTGTAATACTAAAAATACTTAATTGTAAATTATTAGAGAAAAAAAAATATAGTTAATAATAAATTTGGCTGAACGTTTTCGAGGAACCGTGCCTCATACTCATAGCCTTCGTGAAAATGTACTTAATATATGTAAATGAGAATATTCAAATGAATTACTGTTACGTAGCCCATTTTTTCGAGCTGTCGAAGCACGTGTCTCTTCTGTTGATTGCATGGATGTCTCTGTTAATGTAGAATGCCTCCTTTATTTTTCTCCTGTAGTCATTTGGTTCTGAGCATAAAATAACGGGGTTAGCGGGAATGAAATTGTGCCCTGATTGTTTAGTATGTTCAAAAAATGCAGAAGATGTACTGCTGTTCGTTTGGGCTCTGTTGAAGGCGTACCGATGTTGAGCCAATCTGGTGTTAATTGTGGCTTTCGTTTCACCATAATCCAGGTTTAATTTGATTAGGAAGTCAAAGAAGTATTTAGTTCCTTGATCAAAGCCAAAAATGCTTGCTATTTGAATTTAGTACTGTTTTCTCCACAGTATCTTTTAAATGTTAATGGTTAATTTCATAAATGTTTCAATATTTGAATTTATTCATAGGTGGTCAGTAGAGAAATTTGGGATTGAAAATAATGGAGACATTAGATTTTTAAAATATTCAGTTACTGAGAGTGATGCATCTGTAGGTGTAATTTTTGCCACAATTACTAGATTAAATATAATTTTACACAAGAAGAGATTAAGTTTATAGTTTTATGTATTTTAAATATATTAATATTACTAAGTCCTAAGCCATTTTGCTTTAATGGTTATTGAAGATGCTTTAGAGAGATAGATGCTAACTGACTATCCCAGAGAAATTTTTTACACATAGAATATGTTATTAGAAAAGGCTTTTGTGAATAGTATGGGAGAAAAGTATATGATCTTTGTAATAATGAATGAATTGAACAGTGATATTTTTGAATAGGGTGAAAGACAAGATTTGGGTGCATTGCTGAAGAGCTCAGGGAGAAAAGAAAACCTAGAAATGAACTTGGCTCTCTTTTAAAGAATTGTCGATTAATTTCCCCAGTATAGAATCAACCAGGTTCATGATTTTTCTATATTAAATTCATGCTTATATTTATTTTAATAATTTGCCAATTTTTTTTTAAGTATGGGGATTTATTTTTGTGAAGAGAGAAAAACACACCATCATCCATGTATAAGCAATGCAAGCAATATTTGCTCTTTAATTCAGGAATGTGCATTCCAGGCAGTTCTTATTCAGTGTTTACTTATATAGTATGTGAAAAGGAGAGCACTTAGAGGGGAGCCTTGGATCAAGTAATGTGGGGCAAAAGATGTGTATCTACCATTTAATGTGACATTAATTTCTCTGTTGAATAGAAGATTAGTAAGTACATAAAAAAGTGATTTTGGTATTGAAGGATTTGATAGAGTCTTTGTCAAGATGGTCAATAGGGACATTGTCAAATGCCACCTGACTATTTAGCTGAACTACTAGAGGATTATATCTCTTCATTTCTAACTTATTATATGATGGTTCAGTGATTCAATTACTGTCTTAAAAAGAATGGCTTCTTGGCCACCAGAGATTCTTTGCAAATTGCATTTTAGACAACTCTGGCAAGAGATATGGTTCAGTCTTATTTTTCAATACTGATTCAAGAATTTTAATGCCAAGTGGATTCAAATGAGCTCACACAAAATGAGAAAAGTCATGCAAATCAGGGTATGTCTGGTATCAAAGCTAGTTTTGTATGAATTCATTAGATGCAAATTTATTCTTAAAACTATCCAGAAAAGTTTTGGAGGAGTTAAATAATTCTCTACTTTGGAATTTGTTTTTAAAGTAAATATTTATGGTTAATAGAATGTTATCATCAGTAATGATTTGATCTTGGAATTTTGAATGAATTAGGTATTTTAATTGAAAATGGATGACCCAATACCTACCAGATATACTGCCTAGACCCGATATGTTATCTGGCAATGAAATATCTTTTTTTTTTATTATTGCTACATATTTATGCAGAGTATCACATGTTGTTTTGTATTCCTCCATCAAAGACCTTATTTTAGTCCAGTCATCAGTTGTTGAAATTATGTTATTTGTTTTTGCAAATCATCTGCCAGGACAAGAAATCTTGAGAGTGATGGATTAGACTGAGTGATATGATCTATCATATGTTATACAATGTGGACAAAGCAATACAGGCTTGCACTAGATCTAATTTAATATTCCTAATTTGAGAAGAGTACAATATATATTTAGTTTGTTTTTGGAAGGAGTACTCTTATTGTTCTCCCTGTGGGAATCTGTATTCTACATATATAATCAATGTTTAATGATATTATTGATGCTAAGTGAACTAATAAAAGTGAATTTTTTTAAATGATAGGCTAATCATGTGATGAAGCATTGGGGAGTAAAATACCAACTCAATTAATGAAGAATGCATCAACAAAAAAAGATACTGAATTTTTCAGCCAGAATCCTTTCCCATTTATTAATGAAAAGTTAATTATATGGAGGTATTTGTTCACAAATTTTTCATATGACATATTAAAATCCTCCAATAGAAGACTTGGAAAAGAAGAAGCCAAAAACAGAATTGTTAGAAATAATTTTATTTGCTATGACTGGCTGAGGAGGAATATATACAAAGACAGTGTTTAAAGTTAATACTTGATGCCTAACCATTATAATTAACAAATGTGAATCAATAAAAAGAATTAAAAGATTTCAATGGACATGATTTAATAACAATAGTACCAATTCCAGTTGATAGTCCAAAAGGTGTTTTTGAGAATATAGAGAATCTGTTATGATTAAGGTAATTTGATGGGTAGTGTGTGAGTTACTGTATTTGTTTCCGTCAATCTCAGTACGAGACTGTAAAATATTACACCATTTTGGCAACTGTAAAACTTGACTCACAGAATTATCAACCTCTAATGTTAAAAGCACCTATTTTTGTGATCATAATTTATTTTCCTGATACTCATAACCAATGCAAACAGGAAGTTAGTATTTGTATAGACAATTTAATTAAAATGACACAGTCACAATATTTTGACTTTGGAAATTACTGTATAGAAAGTTGGGAATTTTATACATTTCCTGATTAGTTTAACTTTTTTATAAAAATATATTATGGATATTAAACTCTAATTACATGATTCTATTTTTCAAAATTGAGATAAAGTAATATTAGTCAATTTGACATTAGAAATTGCTGGCATATTGTTTTCTTTTTTAAATTAATAAAATATATTTTTAATATAGAATTGGTAATTTTTTGTTTTATATATTAGGTACAGTTAGGAGTTAACACTTAATATATATATTTACATAATATTCAGATTTTAATCTGATTTTTTTAACAATTCAATATTGCATTAATGTATGCAGCATGGAATATATAGTTTTTATGTGTATCTTCACATCTTGATGTGGCCGACCTGGCCGACCTTAAAGGATGTTTAGAAAATAAAATGGTTCATATTTGCTATAGTTTAGATTAATGATAGTTTATCTTATATCATTTTAAAAATAATATAAAAATCATTAAAAAAAAAAATCCATGGTTTAAATCTTACATTATTCAATCTTTGTTTACTTTTTATTTCAAAATAGCATTGTCTAAAAAACAATCTACAATCTGAAATATAATTTATATATTTTTAATTTTTTATATTCTATAATTACTATTCTTGCATATCTTTATAGAGATAATTATTTTTATGGATTTTTTTTGTCAATGTATATAAAATAAAACATATGATAGATTTATTATCATATTTTTCTATATTACTTTTAAGTTTTTTTATCATAAGTTTTACTTTTTAATTGTATTCAGATGTCTTTTTATAAATATATATATAGTTTTGGTGAATTATTTTTTTGTTATGTATGACAATATTTAACTATCTTTTTTTTTTTTTTTACATTTATAATAATGTATTTTGTTTTAGTCAGACATCAGTCTATTAAATTGTACAATTTATATACTAATATATTTTTGTTCTTGCATTTTTTAAGAATGTTTAAAATTGTTGCTGTTTAAGGAATTGGGAGATCTAATGCTGTATAATGAAATTTAAAATGCCTAACTTGTTTTTTTGCTGATAGTTTTTCTTATTTAGGACTGTTTTCATTATAATATAATCTTCTCAACTATGTTTTAGTATCAGCATGTAGCTGCTCCTAAACAAAATATTGAATTTTTAGTTTCAAAAGGAATTTTATTGATAAAAACTTAGTATATTATAATAAGAATGAAAAAAACACACTATGAAGAATTCTCCTGAAGATTTGTGATGATGGTGTTCTAGCTGTATTTTTATATTGGACTATTTCCATCATCTTAATATGTGTGTTGAATGTCTTTAGAAAAGTTTAATTTTATTTAAATATTCCAAATACATTCAACTGTTAGTAATATCACAGCAAACAGGTTAGTATATGCACCAACTGTAATACTAACCTGTTTACTGTGATATTACTAACAGTTGAATGTATTTGGAATATTTAAATAAAATTAAACTTTTCTAAAGACATTCAACACACATATTAGATGATGGAAATAGTCCAATATAAAATACACTATGAAGAACTTTGCATTTTTACAATTTTATTAGAATTAGAAAAAATAAAATGCTACATATTGTTAAACATATAATATTGTAATGAATATAAGATATTGAGAAATTGTGGTTAGAACATTTCACTAATGATTAAAACACTGATGAATAAGCTGCAAATATATCTGGAGAATAATTTTTGTCTCTGTTTAATTGTATCTAGTTTGTTATTAAATGTGTGCAAGTGTATTCTTGTATTATAGTTGTAAAGAAATAAGCATTTTGTGCACCACAGAGCATAAAGTATGAATGTGATAGTTCTTATTTCTGCCAACAAAGCTTTTGGAAAAAAGTTAATTATCAATTGTACTATTATTTTTCCAAATTATTTTTATGATATTTGACCAGGCATCTTGTAGGCTACTACTTTTTTAAAAAAGTGTTTTTGATCTTTCTTGATACATAATTGACATATAGTTTCTATGTTGACAGCATTTCTCTGATACCTCAGAAAGTATAATGTAGGCAGAGACCACATTCTTATTTTGAGCATAAAATTGAAATATTTTGGCTTAAGAGTTCAATATTTATATCTTATCAGTTGCCTATCATTAATGTCAAGCATTAGAGACTCAACCCCTTCATTTATGTTTGGATATAAAAGAGCATGAATTTACCAATATTGCCATCTCTTGTGGAAATGTTATCTCAATTTTTGTCATTAGGTTAATAATTAGTATTAGAATTGCTTGAAGATGTTTTGTGTATGGAGGTCTGCCTGTTGGTGTTATCTTAAGTATTGTCTCCAGATGTAGAAATAATCTTATCATAGTTGACATAAGGTTAATAGATTTTTGGATCTTATATACATAAATTGAGTGTAGTCATAATTAATTTTGAGTACTATGAAATTTAATTTTTTGAGTGAAATTGCAATTGTTTTCTTTCCTCACAAGAGCTTTCTGCTCAGTGAATAAGCATTTGAGATGAATGATTTTGTAAAGATTATGACAGGTAAGTAGTATGTTATTTTAGTGATGATAAGCATGTTGATAAGAACTACCTATGTTTTATTGATTGCAACAATTTATCTTGTATTTGCTTTCGTATAGCCATATTATTCAAATAGAAAGGAAAACCTAAATATGTAGTTGATAAGTCAAGAAATGTGTTTGAATATATTTTACATGTGTATATGTACTATGCATATGATTTGTCAAGATTGAATTTAAGTTTTTGGGAGTTGGTAAATTCCTTCTTGATTTTTATTAATATTGGAAATTTCTTTTTTTTTGTTGTAAGAAAGATTGTAATATCCATGTATACTATGCAGTTTATACTACAACCCAATGTGGGAATATAGATGCCTGAAAGATGTTTTTCTATGTTGCTGAGGAATCTATAAATAATAAAGCGCTAATCGGTGATCCTTCGGTATTGGTTGAATTGGGTTAATAAGGAGAAATTTTTCTATTTAAATTAATACGTATTTGCCTGCCTATAAGTAAATTTGTAAGAACATATAAAATAGAATTAGATATATTAGTATTTTTCAAAGTTTATATGAGAATATCAGCTGTTTTAATGTTGAGCTGTACTATCATTAGTTTGTGTTTCTTTGCATTTCACACCATATCAATGATTGTCTTGAATAATAATGCTACTTGTGCTGTTGAAATAACAGTGATAATAAATGTGTCTCTATTTTATTTTTTAATACATTTTCTAGTAATTTTTTCCCTAGTGAAACCCATAGATATTGGTCTTATATTTTGCATTGAGAATGTTGTTATATTTTTTCTTTGTGAGTGGAACAATTGTTATTGGATATAAATCATGAATTTCATAAATGTCCTTGATAGGAAATTAGCTATGTCTGAAAAATATTATGAAGTGAATTGATTTAGGTATTCAAATACTAAGACCTGTGTGGGAAGATTCAGGCATTTTTTCCAAACTTTATAAAAAATGTTGTGGTTTGAACAGTGCTTGTTCATCTATTGTTCCAAAGTAATTATATGATGGTTGGAAAAATGTTTTTTTTCTACAATTTACCTTTGAAATGTGTAACGATTGAAGTTAGATATTATTACCAGTCACAACTATATTGTCAATTAGTTGAACAGTAGGGACTGCAAAAGTAGATTAACTCAGTGCCCATTTGATATGTTGTCTTAACCATGTTTGTGATTATGTGACAAAGTTTGTAGCAATATATTGCTTTAGTACATTACATGTTGATTTATAATTTTTTTTTAAAATTTTAATATAAATTGACTATTGTCTGACATGGGTACACATCTCTTAATTCTTTTGTACAATTCATCAGTGAGGACTAAGAGTCTTGTAGGAAGGACAATATCTCTAGTTACAATTTATAGTGCATGAAATTATTTGTGTGGATGATATCCATTTTTTTACAGAGTTGAGTAGTTTATCTTTCTTTGACAAGTAGAATAAAAATTCCTAAATATAGTAATTCTGTAGTTCTTGTATGCTATAGCGTTCTTATTGTTTTATTGTTTTATATTAAATTGAATGTATAATTTAGATCTAGAATTGCCATTGTTGCAGAGTTGTCTTATAATGGTCACGGATTAGTTGAATTTTCAGTGAATGATGTAGTAAAGGTGAATAAAAAACTAAGTCAATCAGTAATGAATATCGCTATTGTTAAATGAGACTGCATTATTTGGCAGAATTCCCTCACCACTCATTAGTGGAATGTTAATGAGATGTAACCATTTGATCTCCCATCAACAAAATAGGAAGTGAAGATGATGCAAATAATGAATTTATTATTTGAATGATTCTTTTTATTGTTTTATGATTTGAATGAATATATATAAATACTATATTTAGATTTATAGTCTTATGATGTATACCTAAGTATTAGCAAATGATTATCTATGTACAACTTGACCTCATAATTTTCACTCCCGTACTTCCTGAAGGTATTGATGTCATCCTTGAAAAAGCTAAATAGCTCATTTTGTTAATATAAACAGAAGGATCTATCTGAGATGCATTATATATTTTTGTTTGCATTAAACTACATATATGTGGTTATATAATATCTAGTCATTTCACTACTTGAACATTTGTAGGGATTGCATTTAATCCTCTAATAGTTAGCATACTTATTCTACGTTTTCATGTGTGTCTTCTTAGCTATATCTGTATCTTTAATTTTCAGTTGAAAATCTAAGTAATTTTTAATTATCTATTTTGTGTTATATTATTAGTATGAGTATAACCAGTGCTATCAAATGCTGGCCTATGAACTACATAATCACTTGTTTTTTTTTTGGTGAGATGTACTTGCTATTTTCAAGTAAAGTTTGTCATGTCATTCTGCTTTGTGTAGTTTAATGCACTCATAGAGGGACAAATTCATCTAAAGATAAATCGATTAGTAGCTGAGTAAAATAAAAATTTTATTCAACCTAGTTTAAAGGATCTTATTGATGCTTGAATATCTCATGATTTCCTGAACTACTAATTATATGATAATTTTTATCTTTAATTAAGAATTTAAAAAAATGTTTGAAATTAAACAAATTGTTTTCAAATATAAGCTATCTTAAAGATCTCTTAATTTTTTAGAAGTTGTAATCCATTTCTAAGGCAAATTCTTACAACTTGCTGATTATTGATTGCAGAAGTGGAAGATTGAAAATTATTTGAAACAAGAAATAAAATCTGTAGATACTGGAAAATTGTATGACGTGAAAAAAGTTTACAAGCTGAACTGATTTTTAAAAATAAAGAACTTGCTCTTTGGTATTTATATATATGCATGATTATTTCTTATAGCAAAGTAAATCTGTTTCTGAATTTTATATTTCATTATAACAAATTGTATTAAAGATAGTAATACACTTTATTATGTTTGTAATAATGTAGTAGAAATAAAAATATGTTCCACCACATTAAAACAACTATTCATTCTTCAAAATCTATATTTATAAAAGTAAACCTGTCGATTGGCAAGAAAATCATTAAATATCAAATTTATAATAAAAAATTGCTGAAAAAACTTTTTTAAAAATATATTTTCAAATAAATATTAGTTGACTACTGTTGATCCATATACTATTAATTCAAAAACTTCTATTATTTAAATTCAATTAACAAAGTATTATTTCGATTTATTGTGTAAATTACTGTTATATAAAAATTTTGTACTGATATAAATATAAGCAAATTCTAAAAAATTCTAGTCTCTCACTATAATAAAGATACTACTACTACTGCTTCATATATCAGATAAAATATTTCTCCATGTATGAAGCAATACTATTTTTAATTTGTAAGTATATTCATTGTATTAAAGTTTAACAAAAAATAATTCTATGTATATAAACTATAGATAATAAAATTATTGTTTATTTAATTTTCAATAGGAGTTGGGGTTATGATAAAGAGGAAAAATATTTTTGAAATCCAAAAAAAAAAAAAAACCCACAAATCCAAAAAAAGCCCTGAAACCAGAGAATTCACATTAATGGTAATTTATATGTATATATTTTATTACTGTGATACAAAAATCTTTTTTGGATAATCATAATTGCAAAACATGTACACATTATTATATTTTAAATATTTTATAAAATATATTTATAAAATTTAAAAAAAAATAAATGTAAACAATAAAAGGCATATATGTTTGGATTTATTAATGAGTGAAAAAAAGATATTCTTTTTTTTTTTAATATCAAATAAAGTTTAAATTAAGAAAAGAGGAAATTCTATTATAGTATATTTTCAAACTTAAAATTAAATTATACACATTGCACTAATTCACCCAAGGTGCATAGTATTAAAATTAAAGCCTTATATGTATGACCATGCACTTAATAAGAATTAATGTTTATAAAATTATTATTATAATTTTTAAAAAATTATAAATTTTTTATAATTTAATAATAATTTATCAATAAATGTTAGTATTCTTTAATTTTGATATGTTTTTGCTTTATGTGATTGTGTTAAAATGACCTCATGATATTTTTTTAGCATTCCAATTTTTGGAAAATATTGTAAGCTTTAATCAAAATGTAAATAGTGATCATCTATACATTTTGACATTAATGTTGAAAATATGAATATTTGCTTTTGTATTTGAGTTTTACATATATATTACTAAAACAAATTTCTGTGGAGAGTAGACCATAGAATTAATTGATATTACAAAATTTGCTGTTAGTCAGCAAAGCTGAACATCACAATTATGTTACTTACATGGATATCACTGACATTTTATTCAAGCATCAAAAATAATTCTTATTAATGCATATAAAATCAAATAACTCAGAAATTTTATTATAAAATAGATGGTTATAAATATTTTATTAAGTTGTAGACTTAACAGTATAAAATTAAATTTAAAATGAAATGTTTAATAGAGTGTTGAAAATGACCTGTTTAAAGAAAAAATAACTATAAAGAATTTTAAAAAAAAAAATATTCAAGTTCTATTTATTTTCTTATAAAGAGGATTTATATTTACTATCAGAAGTCATTTAAAAGAAAACATTTCAGTAATAATATCATTATAAATTAATTTGATAATAAATTGCACATCTGATTGTTTAATTTTATAGTATAAATCGTTGATAACATAGTTAGAACTCAAGTCTCATTAGACAATAAAATTTAATAGTTCACTTGACTGTTAAATTTTCAATAATTACTATATTGTAAATAAATAATCAATAAGCATTGGCAGATTGTTTAATAGAAAAATTCTAGTAGTATATTATTAAAATAATATTTATTAATTAAATTGTAAATAAAGTTTGATTATAAAATGTTCTGGATTACCAAGCTATATATTGTTTAATAAAACTACAATATTGATCTTTTCTGGTTATTTTGTTATTATAAGTTTCCTATTTTCATGCGTGTAATGTTAAATATTCAGTCTCACATATATATAGTGATGTTTTTTAATTTTGATTTTTTAATTTTTTTTTCATACAGATATGTTGTAAAACTAAGAAGATAGTGAATGATAAATCAGTATACTTGCATGATTAATGGAAAAAAATTGTAAATTGTATGCTTTCCTGACTGAAAGAATGATATTCTTTTATGAATTGATAATGTGTATACAACTTTTAAGCTAAAAGAAGAGAAGTGGATATTTATCCTCTGAATTTTATAAATCAATCCAAGAGCTGCATTAACATAAATATTTATCAGAGAATCACATTCAAAATAAATACACTATATATATTAAATTATTAAAGAATCCTAGCATTAGTTAGGTTTAGCAAGCATTTCAAAAATACCATTAAAAAAAAAGTTATAGTGTTTCTAAAAGTTTTTATTTAATTAATAGACAAGATACAATAATTGTTTATATCATTTTAGCAAGAATTTTGTGATAATTGGGCTTTACTTACTAAACTAATGTATATCAATTTCAAGGCATGTATTTGCTAATCACAGTATTAAAACTTTTTGGCAGGCTAATATAGATCATTTCAACCATAATTTTTTTTATGTTACACTAAAGATAATGAGCTTCAACCTTTGTTATAGAATGAAAACCTATTAAAAACCTATATGTGAAAGAGTTTTAGAAATGCTATGTAATGTTAAGTTTTCAATTTATTTTTTTTTTGCAAAGATGGAATGATTGCAAAAGATTATATATATATGTTTGTAATGAAGAATATACTTTTTTTTTTAAATTATAATTTAATATATTATATTGTTTTGCTTGTTTTACTTAAAAGATTGTCATGGTTACCAAATTGTAAATAAAAATAATAAATTTATTTTAATATTAAGTGGTTTATTCATTAGAGTAATATTTTATTAGATCTCCTTTAAAAAAGCTGATTCTATAGTGATATAATATGATGAGATCTATTAATTTTTATATTACAGAAATCTGATCATGAAAGACCATTTATTTTCAGTCTTTTGTGCTACTTAATGATGATCACATTAAATGTTTTTACCCTCTAGTAGCATTACTGCCAAAGAATGAGATGTATTCTGCTTAAGACATTTACTAATAGATTATTAATATGTTTATTGCACTGGAGTCCCATTCAATCAGATTATTTTGTTGTTGAACAACTTGATTGCCAACTTGCTATTACATTAGTAATACCAGAATACTTTAAAATATGTGTAATATTTTATTGCTTGTTTGCTGAATTGCTTCATGTAAAGACATTAAAATGTAATTATTTATCTATGACTCAATTACTTTTTTTTAACTTTGTTTTAAAATTCATTGAAGGTAAATGAAGTGTTAGAAAAATAATACTGTGCAACATAGTTTTAAAAGTATGATAACTATAATCTAAAACCCTCTCTCATTATTCAAAGTATGAATGTTGCAAATGAATAAGAATTTATAATAAAAAAAAATTATGTGGAAATAAATCAAATGAAACGATATTTGTTTAATATAGTAGAAATATTTAATTTCTTTTGTTAAGATTTTTAATACAAAATGAAATTCTAATTAAAATTATTTAAAAAGATTTAAATAACTTATTAATGGATTTTAAAAATGAATGATAATATTTCCATAATAACAATCAAAATTAAAATGTTAGTGAGTTTCATATTATTTCTTTTATAATGTTTCTTATCTTTAATTAAAATTATATTTGTGTAACCACATGCACATGTTTATATATATATTGTATATAATATTAAAAACACCCTCACAAATGTCTTCTATTAAATGTTTAATATTCTACAATCAATAACATGTATTCAATTATTCTTTGTTTTAATCTTTGCATTTGTTTAAATGCATTTTTTAAGGGAATTATTGTATGTTACTTATGCCTACTACAAAAATAATAATAACAATAATATATCATAATTCTTTATAGAAATATACTTAAAAAGTTTTGTGAATGTATTAATAACTAATGCATAAGTCTATGGAATCAGTTTAACCAATAATCACAATAAATTTTGGAAATCTTTCTAAAATTAATTTGTTAAAACAGAAATATTTCTGAAATTAGATCTTAGTTTAAAAAAACAAAAGCAAATCATCAAGGCATATATAATAAAGCATTAACTAATATGCTTATGGAATATCAGAGCCAGATCTTGTATAAGATCATTGATTGATACATCTGCTCTAGATCCACAGTAATGATTTAGTAATAGAATATATATTTGTATTATTGGTTCAGTTTTTTTTATAATTTTTTTCTACAATTGATTATTAAACATTTGAATTTATATTTTTACTTGAATAAAAAATTATATTTAATCTCTGCAAATTGTATTGAAAGTATTTTTTTTTTTCTATTTATTGTTTAAACACCAAATATAAATGAAGAAAAATTTAATTTGAAATAATTAATAAATGACTCAATAATTTGTAATTTCTATTGATAGATTAATAATTTTTGTTTGAAATAAAAAGAATTTGATTGAACAAGTTTTTAATTAAAGGAGGGGGCAATACAATAAGATACAGTTTTGATCTTTTACTTCAGGAGCACAAATAAACAATTCTGGCCTTGGTACACTTACAATCACATAAAATATATATTCTTTCATTTATAATAAACTAATAAATTTTCTATATATATGCATATATTGATAATTCAGTTAGTGTATATATTAGGTAACTTTTAAGTATATAAATTATACTACATAATAAATATCTGCATTAATATATTGTACCAGTCGAAAACGTATTCTCAATCAACACGACTCAAAATCCAAGCAAAAGTACCTCGAATCCGAACATGCTCGAGCTACACAGGTCTGGAGCAATTCTAAATTCTAATCTATTTGCCTGTTCTTCGAATCTCTGACCCTGTGAACAACAATCCTGATGATACAGCATAATAATTTTAATTCCAGGCCCGGAAGCATATCGGTAGAGCATAAGATCAGACTGATGATGATGATCGAGACAAGAGTAGCCCAGGAATTACATTTATTAAAATTATATTAATGCTAAGTTATTAGCTAAAGAAAATAATTATAAATATTAATTAGAAGAAAATAATTCAAAAACCAAGATTTACATGAAACATATATTTAATAAAATATTAAGAAAACGCATATATATATATTACGAAGTGTTTCATGTTTGGGGTGATGTTGTTTATTTACAAAACTTGGGATTTGTTTTTATAAAATCCTCTTTACATTAATTATTGAATGAATAAATATAATTTTATGGAGTGTGTTATAGCTTGTGCGGGATTAATATGCCAATTTAATAAATTTTTATTAACAGAATGTTGTGGATGCATAAAACAATCTACAAGATTGGAACAGATTCAGATTACAGAAAGATACTTGATAATTTAGCATTAATCATTTTGACAAATAATTATAAATGTATGGTCTCAATCATTTGTTTATAATATTAAAAATCATTATATATATGTTTGATAGGCATTGTTTGGACATAACATCTTTAGAATAAGTATACAAGAAACAAACAATGTGTTACGTTGACAGGGAGAATTAAGATATATAATTATTAATGTTTCACAGAGAATATGTACTGATTTATGTCTGTGGGAATTGATTAGTATTTTAAAAGAAGGCAGTTTTAAAATAGTATATGGACTAATTAGCATGTTGGCGCATTTCATGAATGAGTCATTATTTTTAATGCCTAATGAAAGGTCAAACAGGCACAAATCAATTAAGTAAAACAATAACGATACTAGCATGGCATTAGAGAAATATGGATCTTGTATTTTGAATATACATTTGAGAATGAATGAGGGTTGATATGTCCGCCATTTTGCAGAATGGTATTGAATGGAGAGGTTTGGTTTGAATGCCCAGAGCCAGCTGTATGAAACTTCTGCAGCACAATCAAAACCCCATAAACCTCGTGTTCCACAGGGAGTAGCGTATATCCCTGATTACAAACAATTTTGAGAAAGTAGGACAGGAGTTTCGGACTTCCGAAGTCCCCAATGACAAAGCAATAAAGAAAATATGTGTAAATACCATAAGAGAAAGGAAAGGTATGCCAGCAGTGTTATACCTGTGCGATAAACTTAATAGAGCCTGTAAATGGTTTGACTCCAGCGCAATGATATATTTAAATAAAGAATCATTAAGAAAATTATAACGGAGAATAACTCTTTTAACTATGACATTAAACTAACAAAATTTATATTTAATTTCGATGCCCATATATGTATTAACTGATAGAATTAGCCATCCAGGCAACAGCAAGAAGGGATGGACTAATTATATTAAGGTTCATGATCTTTTAAAAATGAAAATTTAATGACAAACTCAAATAATAAAGTAAAATATGCATCCACAATAAAATGTTTTAGATAAAAAAAAACGTGAATAAAAAATTTAAATATGAAAACCAACATTGCGAGCAATTTCTATTAAAATGAATAAAACTTTACTAATAAATTTAAATAAAGCCCCTGCTTCTTTCCCCATTAAACAAAGAAAATAAACCTTTATTAGACTTGGATTATTAATTAAAGAGCATAAATTGTTTACATATATAACATGAATAATCTAGAAATATCTAATGGAGCCACACAAAGTTATATATAAGAGTTCAAGCATGAAAAGTAAGTTATAAATTACACTAAAATATTAGGGATTACAAAGAGAGAGAGAGAGAGTTCAAAAACAAAATTAGCAGGAATTATATACTAATACATTAATGAAGTTAAAGTTTCATTACATATATAAATTTAAAGCAGCTCTTCATTAAGTGAGGTTACCCCAGGAAAGCATAGCATAGCAGGCAGAAGCCATCAGTTGGGTCAGCAGTCAGAACAGCAATCAGACGGTCCTCTTGTCCTGTTGGTCAGATGGATGGAATATGGCAGTAGCAAGGAGACAGTCTTCTGAGAGACCCGGAGAAAAGTGTTTTTTTTTCTACTCAAATATCATGTCATGAAACTTTTCCTGACTTCTTAAAGTGGAATGAAGAATCAATTTTTCTGGAAAATTACTGACTCAAACCTTCTGAAAGAATTTACTAACTCAAAGTTTAATTACTAACTAACTCTTCTTTTGTTCTATGGGCTCTTTTATACATTTATAATCCCCCCAAGAATGCAATTTCAGTTGCCCACAGCTATCCCTGTAATCTCTTGATTAAAAAATAATGTTTAATTAGTAAAATATTTAATTAACAAAATTTTTAAAACAGATAAGGCTTGAAATACCATTTTAGATATTTGTAAAGATTTACAAATGAACTAACAAAAGGATTCCTTATGATTCTAATTTCAACTAAGATTTATAATTTTAATTAATGAAAACAATCTGACTACAGATAAAGATCATTTCAGCTTATTAAGTATTTCGAGCCTACCCTATTTTTGTTTTTAAATTCCAGCATTTTAATTAAAACACATATATATAAAAAAATATAGTTACAATTTATATAAAGAAAATGTCTAATTTTCAGCAATAATATTGCTAAATCATTGCTTTGTTCGTAGATATATATGCCATCACGCACACGACTGTTTTATTTTACTTAACATTTTTAATTTTGTTTATTTCTTGGATCATTATGCATACAGTGTGTGGGTGAATGGCATGTATATATATATGGTGAGGTCTGAATTGCGGGCCCCGCAGGTGGTTAGTATGGCTGGCAAAGCATGAAGCTCGATGTGATTAGACATTGACTGCTTCAATATATTATAGATTTACATTTATAAATACATACATGCTTACATTACATTACATGCATACATTATTAACATATATATGGGTGAAAATTTAGAGAAAAATTGAAATAAAAAATAGTTGATAAAATAAAAAACCAAGATTTAAAAAGAAAAAGAATGTTAAATTATTTTTTAAAATACATTGAAATTAATGGATTATATTTGTAAAGAAAATAGTGAATTAGTTATTATTGATTTTATTAACTTATATATGTGTAGTACATATTGATAACTCTTTGACATTCAAACTTGGTTTATACAAATGAAATTATTTAATTTGAAATGCAAAATGTTCTCTGAATTTGAATGCTACAAAAAGTTATTTAATTCAAAATGCTCCTTTATTTAGATTTTGTATAGAACATTCTGTAGAACTTGAATGATATCATGTAAATATATATATAATTGGGAAGGAGGAGTGGCTATCAAATGTAATATTCTGTAGCTCAAAAATGCAAAGCTACATAAGAGATTTCTGGCTTTTTTTATTTGTTGGATAAATTTCATTTCATTAAACAATTTTAAAAATTTAATTTTATCTTTAACTCCAAATATTTTACTTTGTTTTGATATAGTTTTTCAATGTAAAATTTTTTGCTGTCTTTATCAGATTAGTTTTGATTTTTTAAATTCTTAATACCCTTTTTAACTAATTTCATAAAGTAACTATGAAGTTTTTTTATATATAAATCTTTTAATTATATCATTTCTAAAGCAGAAAAAATATAAAAAAATGGCTGTTCTAATAGATTATAATATGTCATTAAATATATATATTGCCTACATAAAGAAAAATTGCTTTGTTCATGGCATTTGGTTTCAAGACTTGTCCCATGGATAATCTAATTTCAAAGATAAAAATAGACACTATATAACATACATACATATTGATAATAAAAATGTTTTAATGTATATATAAAATGATTGAATTAACTGCAAATAGAAAATGAAGTCATTTGCATATATATATAATTTGAAAATGCTGTATTTATTAATACAATTCAGTCATGATATCTGCTATATTTTGTTCCAAATTTTCCTTACATATATCATACATTGTATATAATAGTTAATTTACATTGATTAGAATAGAATATTTATTTATTGAACTGTAAATGTACAACTTTTGTCAACATGTACATATATACAAACATACTTTTTTATATGTGTGATACGCATATATAAATTAAGATTATAGTATTAAAAAATTTAATAATAATATAGTTATTAATAATAAATTGAGGGAATACATTTACATATAATTTACGGAGTTTGCATTCACTTATTCATTCACTGAAAAAATAATGAAAAAAACCTTATTGTACTGTATTTTCTTAAATAAAATGAATAGCAAAATATCTGACTTTCATTTCAATTAAATATACTCTGGATGATTTTTTTTTTTCAGTATCACTTTTCTCTTATAGAAATGTGTTAGTAGTCACGTTATCAAAAAATTATGATCTCTTTAATTGTTTTGATGTTTTAAAGTCATTATCAACTTTAAGTTATGTTCTTAAATTTTGTAAAATTTTTAGCAGTATGCTCAGGAAACATTATATAAAATACTTCATATCAAATTCAGAAAGGATAATACAGGAAGAGTAAAATATATGTGCTTTCTATATAAACCAAAATTTTATTAATGAACATGATCACATATGGTGCTCTGAGAGGAATAAATGGCTGATGGCATATTATAAAATATATTTATCAATTTTAATTTTTTTAAAAAACTGTGATCATATACAGTGCTCAGAGATGGAAAAATAGATGCCCGCTTATCATAAAATATATCAAATTGATGAATTTTGGTGGTTTTTTTTTTGTTTGTTTACATTTTTTTTTAGATAAGGTCAACTTGGAATCATGTGTTTTCATACTTCATAGTTTGTAGCTTCACTGTTCTACATTCTTCAAGGTGTTACTACTCATTTTATGTTGTTTATCGATTAGCTGTATTAAACTGAAGTTTGGTTTGCATCAATGTGGAATTAAAATTGACTCATTATATCATTTATTAGATAGTTTATCTTTATAAATTCTGAGATAACAAATCTATATGATTATTTTATACTTCCGAGCTCTCTAAAAATTAAGGGTAGCACAATAATATTGACAGCATATTGAAAAAGAGTTATTTTCACTTTGTTACTTATAATTTGATAATGCTGTATTTATATATATTATATACTTGACTCATTATTATTTGCTCAAAAGAGTGTTAATAGTAATAGGAATAACTTATGTTGCCAATTTATTGGATGTATTTAATTGAAAGGCTTATTCACATATGATCATCTCTACTAATGTCAAAATATAGAAAAGGTAGTCCTTTCTATTTTTATATATGTACTATATGTATTTAAAATTTAAAACTATATACTAAAAAAGGAAAAAGAATTAGTAAAATAACAGAAAACTATGCAGTATTGTACAATTTTTAACATATATAGTGTAACGGTAAGAATTGTCCCTCCACGTAACAAAATCTAGAACATGGGCAAAATACATTAAAGCTGATCGAATCTGGATGCTGGGATCCAGAATCCGATCAACATTCAATCCTTTCACCTCTGCTCAATGATCTAATACCCTATGGATGACATTTCTCAAGTTACACAGATATTTAATTTAACCATGGGCTGGCAGTCACCCAGGGTGGAACAAGAGACTCATAAATTAACTAACTTTACACTGATTTGTTCAGATATACATACATATGACTAAGTGATTAATCATGGAACCTAATAGAATGATCTCCATATATATATAATGATGTATGTGCGAATAAATCTAATTGGATAAAATGAACTCACGTACAATAAAGATATGAAAACGAGTTATATTTTAAATAATATTAATTTAATAAATAAAATAAAAGGTGGTAAAACTAAAATATACAGAATTATGTAATGAGAACATGAAAGATTACGCTCGCAGGCATTGCATAATTAATGAGATTAATGTTACATGTTATCTCATTATATGTTCAATAAAGTGTAAGGCAGTATTTAAGTTTATGCCTATATTAATGTGCCAAATTTCTAGCTTTTGTGTAGTCTACTAAATCATATGGAACTTAATAGCCAAAGTTATATAACTAACTTAATAGCATTCCTATGGTGTCTATATCAAGTTAAGTTGAGCACATAAGCAGGCTCAGAGATACATAGGTTAGCATGTTAACCTAGATTAGGATATACACTGACACTGGATAAGCATTTAATATAAAGGAGAGAGCACTGGTTTATTATAGGTTTACCTATATACTCTATGGCACATATTAAAATATTAATAAAGCTAGAAGGTGTGAATGGGTTATTATTCACGGGCTTCAGCCTCAAAGGCTCAGTTGCCCTACAACCAATCCACTTCCTATGAATAAAAACCTTAGTAGTTCAGGGAGTCGGATAAGCATTTATTATGAATAATCTGGATCCTTGTGCCCCAGTTCTAAAAGAGTGTGCTTTACCTGAACTAAGTGGATAAATGTGCCCTCTACCAGCAACTCATCAAGAATCATGCAGCAAGCAGATAATTGTACATAGCGTACTTAGTAAGGACACATCTGCAACTTATACACATATATAATGCAAATATATAAATTTATCGTAGCATGCCTTAAAAATAGATAGCGTCTATTTGCATATCTATATAACCCAGTTCTCAAATTTAGTATTTCAAATATACTATTTAGGGACTAAATTAGTTAGTAACCTAGTTTAAGATTATCCCCTGTCTCAACATCTATAAATCTAAGGAGGACAGCATATTTGCGGAGTAATTACGAATAAAACATTAAAGTATGCTTTGAGAATATCTCTGTAGCTAGTTCCTATGATGTATGAGTTACATATATAGATAGTTATAATTTATAACTAGAGTTAAGCAAACTACAATTTTAACTAGAGCAATACTGATTGTTATAATATTAATACCCAAAATTAATCAGTAAAATAATAACATGATCTCGAAACAGTGAGTGAAACACTATTTAATATTTATTATAGCGAAAATTTGAAATTATCTTCGTACAGCGATAAGCTAAGATTATACTTATAGATACTCACGGTTTCGAGTTATTTGGCATATTAAACACATGTAGTATTAAAATGATAAAATTATAGAATTGAATAGATCAGAAATAGGCATAAAAGACCACAGAAAATTATACATTTAGTTTAAAATAGATTATCATAGTTTTACATTTTAAAAGAGAATTTAATATTACAAGTTTTACAATCAGACAAGATTCAAACATTAGCGCTTAATAGCTTTCTTTGCAGATTTTAGAAAAGGTGTTGGTAAAGGCAGATTTAGTAAATAGCTAGCTTTAAAATAGAAAATTGAAAGTCACAGTTTATGAACAGACCTCTGAGTGAAAATTTACCGGTCAGTTGTCTTCATTGCAGATCTGGGCACTTGGGACGATAATAAGTTGACACTTTTTGTGATGATATAACATTAATGTAGATTTTTCCATGGGCTGCTTTGGCTGATGTATGGCTCATTGTGTTTTGTCGGACCAAAGTTCCACCATCTCTGGCAGGAAAGAGAGGTAAGTGATTGCTGACCTACCCTACCATTTTGAAGATAAAATGAACATAGGTTCGGTTTATAATTCACTTATTAAAAATAACTTTTTTTCTGTCCACAAAACTTTTAAGTATTTATATTTTCTTAACTCTGGCCACCTGTTTATCTTTACAAGCTTGACTGTAGTTGAAAAACATATTTAATTAAGACAACTAATTTAGATTTTGTTTTTCTACTTTTTTCTCCCTTCAGTTTATTGTGACAACTCTATAAAATTCTGTGAATTGTCATTAAAATTTTAGATATATAAAATCAAGTTCACGCTATTTTAAGACTATTGTGTAATCTAATTTAAAAGTTGCTTACAAGGAAAACTAAAAGTTGCTTTGATAATTAGTATAAAACTAATTTTATTACTATATATGTAGAATAACAAGTTGAGAAATTAGTTATATATATATGCGATTTCAGCAATATAACCATAAAATTGACTAAATGATTTAGACTAAAATATTTCTTAAACTAGAAATCTTTAAAAATGAAAACCTATCTGTAATATATACATATACTATTAAATTACATATGTACTGTTCACATATATATGTTGTGATCCCACATATATAATAAGTTATGGTTATTTAAATGGGTACTCTGAGAGGGTTTAAACTTGGCATAGAGATAGATGTGGGGGTAAAATACGTGAAACAGACAGGTGAATGAAACTGATTGTTTCAATAGATATATGTATATATTTACTAATGATATAAATGTTTTTAAAAATGCCATAAGTCATAATCAAAAATAATAATAATAATAAAATAAAGTACTAAATAGAGGACAAGATTCTTTTTTTATGATGATAAAAAATGCAAAAGACAAAAATCTAAGTAATATTTAATTAACACTTGAAATTTCAACTATATGGTTGTTTGCTATTTGCTGTCATTTTTATTTCTAAGAGTTAGGTTATTATGTAGTCCAGGAATAGTAGCTGAAATATCAATTTTATTTTGTTAATTTTTTTATTTTTAATTATATATGTATTTTTTCTACAGTACAATAACCTTATTTTAAAACATTTTCACACTTTAATTAAAACATTAAATAAACATACTGGCTTTCCTGGTATTTGTTGAGACATTATGAAAAATGTAAAGATGAAATTTTTTGATATTTTATAAAGTGAATGTGAACATGTTGTAATCAATAATGAATATTCAGAATAGTTTTCGAAGCTTCTTTACATAAGAAGAAAACATAATATTGGTAAGATAAATTGTGTTTTAAAAGAACTGCTACTAACAAAACTTTTAATGTTTCGTTGAGAAAAAGGATAAAACTTTTTAATTACAGAAAAAATATTTATATTATTGTCAGATCAGAAAAAAATTTCAGCTTGCAAATAACATACTTGTTTGATAAAAATTAGATATTTATTTTGAGGTAAAAAGTGATTTTATAAATAATTTCAGAATGAGTAATTATTTGAAATTAGTTGATAGATGGGTGGAAATGGACCATCTGTGAAGTAAATACAATTTTAAAAAAATTAAAATATTAATCATAAAGAAAAAAAATATTTATTATGATCTTTTTAATTTTGTTTAATTATATATCAGCTAGTTTTGATTTTAAATTAAAGAAAATTTTGCATAATTTAAATTACTGCTTAATGCAAATATTTTTTCGGTTCTTGATTTGTAAGTTAATAAATTTTACTGTAATATTTTTATATATTAATTTATAACCTAATTAAGAATAATTAGTAATTCATGTATTTATTGAAAAGTGATTGTTGTATTCTTTTAACTTCATCCACTTCTTTCAAATACCCACATTTGCATATGATTGTATATACATGTAAAACACCGTTAATTCAAAATTCCTAATTTCAGGAAATGTGAATTATTTTGGATTTCAAGAATGGATTTTTTTATTCCCTCATTATAAGTTTAAACTATTAATTTATAGGAGGAAAAAACTCATGCAGCTTATTGAAATTAAGTTTATTAATTTATAAATATTTACTGAGTGTTTTTTCTTTTAATTTTGTTTACAAATGTATGTATAAACTATTTATTTATTGTAAAACGTTTGTTTGGATAATAGAAATTGTTAGACAATAGATAGTCAAATTAATAGCATTCTATCTGTATATTTATTTTTTCTCCAGAAGGCAGGTAGGGGTAAATAGGCAATAAAAATACATGGCCATAATTTAATACTTGATCATCACTGGTGATAGTTTCCCACAATCTTTTTGATATAGTTTATTTTAGTAACTCAATTTTATGGCTATATAATTAATTGTAAAGGCTTATTATACAATTAAGATGATATATATGAAATAAATATTCTCATAAATGTATATTCTTCTATAAACATCCATGTACAGGAATCTATGTGCAGAGTAATTATATTTTAAAGTTTTGTACAAAGAAAATTAGCTTTTAGCTAGTATTTTTTAAATTTGTTAAATCTACACAAAAGACTAAACAAAAGGTGAGAATATTTGGTGGGGGGGGGGGGTAGTTTAAAATAAAATAATCACATATTAGTACATATGTACATTTTTTTCCTCCAAAATATTTAACTAAATAATCCAATTTATTTTAGGTTTACTGTTGTCTTGACAAGATTAATGAAACAAATAATCTTTCTTTCTTTCTTCATATATCTTTAAGCTGTAATTCTGACACTCCAGTAATCTCATTTCCCTTTATCTTTTCTAAATCAAAACTGCTTTTCATATATAATAAACATGTAAAATCTATTTTCATATATTTAAAACATTCATTCCTTCACCAATGCTTGAAATTTATGAATAAAAACATTTGAAAAATATAAAAAATCTCCAAGATGTATATCTTGCTAAATCAGGACTTTCAGTTGGTCCGGATCACAATCTTTTACACATATCTTCATCATTTGTTTAGTGTTACACATGGAAAGAAAAATGAAGCTGGATTAATTATTTTTTGTGTTTTTGTTTAAAAAACATTAATCTTTAATTGAGTTTATGTCTGATATTAAATATATGATAATCTCTAGTTTAATAAATGATTATCATTAATGTATTTATTTGAAATGGGTAATGTCAAAGTTGTTAATACAGAAAGTTTGATATTTGTAAATCAAATTCTCATAATGTTAATTCTACTGGAAATATTTCTGTCTTTCAAGATTCTCAAATGCTTAAATTGTATGTAACATTAATCTTATTATTTTAAAATCTTCATATTTTATTACATTATCCCTTTTCTCTACTGGAATTATAACCGTTGAAAAAAAAATAGAATGATCCTTCACTAAATCAAGTATCACATTACAAATATTAACATTAACTTCTTTCTCCTCAAAATCTTTAATAATTTAATCAGAATTGTATCACTTTTGTGTTTATATTTTATTCAAATCTTTTACAATTGTATTTTATTATGATACAATCTATTACATTCTCATGTGCATAATTTACAAACAGTATACATGAAAACTTATAGTATGCCTTATGCATTTTTAGTGTGATAGTAGAATGGTATTTTAAATGCTAAGTTTTGGAATTGATTCTCATATAAATAAATAAAATAAAAAAATATTTACTGTCACTTCAAGTGAAATTGTTATGCTTAAATTATCTCTTGCTCTAATGTCATGTGACATCTCAGGTTTATTATTTATATCACTCCGCAATAAATTATTTATATTTTTTCAATCACTTATAATTTCATTCATGTACTGTCTTTCTCAACCAAAATCTTTTTTTCTATTTTCTATTAAATTAAAATCAGTTTTTCTTTGTAATTTTTCTATCTTGTTACTTTTCTATTGCAACAATTCTCTCCCATATTATTTGTTTCACATTTTAATTCACTATTAAGCTTTCTGTGCATAATTCTTAATTTGTAAAGAATTTATATTTGTCAATATATATATCAATGTCTAATTTAGGTTTGTTGTGGTCTCTCTACCAAGCATATTCTAAGATCATTACATTTTTATGTTTTTCACTTAGTGCACATAAAATAATTAAGAAATAGTGTAGTCTACATTCTATCTCACACACTTTACTGACATAAATATAAATGTATACATATAGAGAAATAGGGATTAACGAGTGCATTTAAGATATGCATGGAAAAAAAAGGAATGAAATTAATTATTTTTTATGATTGGTTTAAGAAAAATTGATATATAGTTTTAATTAAAGTTTAAAGTATATATTTGGGCTAAAAATATGATAATCTCTACTTAATAAATGATTATCAATACACATTAAAATATTTATCTAAAAAAGATGTTGCCATAGATATAAGTGCATGAAATTTGACTTTTGTAGTTTAAATTATGACAATTCAATATATTTTCATCAAATATTCTCTGCTCAATAAGATTACACATTTTTTTCTTCTCATCATAGTCATTTATAAGCTATAGTTTATTTCATTTATACTAAATTTTTATTGTTATGTACTACATACTCATTATGTTATTATTATATTTTTTATTTAATAGCATTTGTTTTTGTTTTTTAAAAAAATAATGTTTTATTTTTTTCTCATTTTTATAACATGGAAAGGTGATCATATCTAGTATCAAAATGAAAAATGTTAGAAAGTTATTCAATTTAAATGATTGCTTGCTAGGCATTTGATATTATTGATACTAATTGTTCCTATTTTAGATGATTGAAGTAATTTATAGCAATTGGTCATTATTCAGTAGAGGAGATATTTTAATTGCTTCTAAGATTGCTTTTAATTATAATAATGAGTGAGTTTTGTGTGAAAGTGATTAAGAAAACTGATTGCATTTTTATAAAATGTCAGTATTTTTATATATACACATGTGTATGTATGATAAAGTACTTGGTATGACAGGATGCATACTTTCCAAAATGAATGTAGACCATTTTTTTAACTGATTAAATGTAATTTAAGAGGTGTATGTTTATTCTTTTATAAAAAGAAAATAATACACCAATTCACTACTGCATTTATTGATTAAGTCAGCATAACTTTAATCATAGGTTTGTGTCTGTGTGTATAGCTGCTCAAAGACGTTTGAATGTCTAGATAAGAGACTATTAATATCAAATAAATATATTTGATCATTGTTAGTGGTGTTTTTTTCTCTCTCAGTGATGAAAGCTTTTATTCATCAAAAAGACAAAATATACAACCGTTAAAAAAGGTTTACAAAGAGATGATTACATGGCAAAATGAAATTCAATTACAATATTGTGAAGGAGAAGGAAATACATATGAAATGGGAAGGGGATATGGAAAGGGTGTGTAGTGCAGGCAAAGGAGAGTCTTTGGTGAGGAGCAATGTTGATAGGCTTGGTTGCCCTGGTGGATTGATAGAAGGATCCATCTGTGACATTAACTTTGAAGGAATTGTTATATGTTAAGTCTTAGAGGTTTCAGGGATGAATGAGGAAATTTCTGAGTTATGCTTAGATGCAACAGGCTGATATATTTGTCCTTTGTAAATGAGTAATTTTAATTTTCCACATAGTACTTGGAATGACATTATGATTGGTCATGTTGTTCTTTTTGGCTTGCTTTTTATATTTGATAGAGCATTCCACGGCATGAAAGGGAGGAAAATCCAGAGGGCAAGGAGATGGAAACTTTGAAATAAGTATTTTGGTGATAATGTTTTTAGTTAAGTTTTGTTTGAGATATGATTTGGATACAATTTGGATAATTTTGAAGGTTTTAGTTCATGTAGTTTAGGCCTCTGCACATTTTTTACACTAGGGGCAGTGGACATCTTTAAAACATTTGAAAGAATGAAAAGTAATATGAAGAAAGCAATTTCGAAATGGAAAAATTAAATATATTGATGTAAAAGCAAAAAAAAAAAAAACACTGGAAAACTTGTTATTAATAATTTTAGTTAAGTAATGTGAAAATTGAGTGGAATTTTAAGCGATTAGTTAGCCCAGAGGAGGGGGATCTGAGAAAAAAGATAATTAAAAATACCTAAATAACTGGAACAACATGCAAAAACCTTTATAAACAAGTTCTGAGTGACAGGAAAATTGGAGTAGAAGAAATATTTAAGAGTCTAAGAGGGAATAAAACCCTTTATGGTCCATGAAACAGTTGAACCACCCACCAAAACAGGGGGGATGGAATGAGGTAGTTAAATGCTGATAAGCACAAGGTAGACATAGGGAAATTGTGTTAAAAATGCACTAAAATTGAGATTTAGTGAATTAAAGAATACATTAGCAGCAAAGTAAGGCCTTTAAAGGGCCAAATAAATATAAAAGGTGCTCTTAACTGAGCTGTGAAGAGGATGACTTTCCAGTAAGAGCTTCACCTATGGACTATTGTTAGTGGTGGTTTGTCATACTCTTAACACGGATAAAATGCTACAATTTTTTTTTTTTTAGGGCAAACTATTTTTACTATTGCTCACTTATAATGTTTTTGCCTTTTATTGAATCCTTATTTAACTTTGCATTTATATAATTAAAAAAAATTCAATTCTTTATATCAGTCACATGTGATGCCAAAATGCAAAATTGACTTTATTGCTTACTAGGGATGTTTGTTTTCCTTACATCTCATTTAATATCTTTACTTGACTTTTAAGTTTGTCTTCTGATACTTTCAACTAGGATGATAACTACATTTTCTCTTGGTATAATAATGAAAAAGATAAAAAAGGAAAATTTTGTACTTATTTTGGGATTTGTGTGACAATTGAGCATCAGAAGTAACAGGTTGAATTTTGATCCAGGAATTTTTAGCTCTAAAATCCATCTCTTTTATCAGTATTATCTTTTTAAAATTCATTGACTTATTTCATTTGTTTAATAGATCTTTAGAATAATGATAGCCTTGGAGGAATTGAAACTGCTGTTATAAATAGATTATATATATATATTTAAATGCATAGAACAAAAGAGCATTTGTTATTAAAAAGGTTTCAAAATATGAAACTAAATTCTAAAGATAATGATAATTTATCAGCTTCCATTTTTTTATGATCATAATAAATCATGTATATATGGTATTTCAATTATAATAATGTAAAAATATTGCAAACTGAAAGAAATAATAATAAAAGAAAAATCAAGGAAGCTCTGTTATTATATAAATACAAGCAAGACTTAATCAATAGTAGGCAGCAAACTTTAAGATCACAGAATTATGGGAAAGTTGACCTTTCAAAGTATTAGTTGGCAAAGACTACGAGAGGATAGAAAAGTGATCCTAAGTGACGTTTATATTTTTGTTCTTTTTAAAAAATTTTAATTACTATATTTTCTAATATTTATTTATAAGCTTATGTATATTATTTTGAAGAAATACAGACATCGATTTGTAGTATTATTATATCTTGATATATGTATGATTGTTCTTTGAATGAGTAATATAACATCAATGTTCAATTATTATGTTTATTAATACAATTGCGCTTATATTCTAGTTGATTCTTCAGTCACAGTTTTATTGCTTTTTCCTTATGTCAAACTTTAGATATTATAAGAGTTTATTAATTTAAAACAAATGTTTAAAACAGTAAAATGTTCATATGATAATGGCAAATGTAAGAAATATGTGGTAGTCACTTAATGCAGTTTGTGTGACATTAACTTGAATATTTGATTATTTGAGAGTTCTTATTTTGTCAGTCTGACACATAAATCTTCATGTTCTCTAATTTGACTCTTTTAATTATATTGGGTTTTTAAAAAAATTCTACAAAACCTTTTTTTTTTTTTGTCTAATTCTTACTTATCAATATCTATACACAATGGTTTTTTTATTATTATTATTATAAAATTATAGTATACATTACACATAAATTCTAAAATATTAATAAATAAAAATCATGAAAAATGGATCCACAATCATTAGTTCTAATAATAAAATTAATTAATAATTGTTAGTTAATGGTTTTTTTAAAGATTACAACCAGTGATATTAAACAATAGGTATCATTTTCAGTCTTAGTATGATTTAACTTATATATTTCAATAATATATATCTACACTTTATATTTGAAATTAATCTATCTTTTATGTTTATTTATTAATTTAGGCTTTATGCAACACCGGTGACACTAACTCCTGAGCAGAAGGCTGTGAATTTATATGAATGGATGAGGAAAGATTTAGATGATATCAGCAATGTTGAATTACAAATGGCCAAAAAAGCTCTTGTTAATAAATTAGCAGAAATAGAAAGATGTAAGTACGAAGATTTATTATATGCAATTTATAATATTAATATTTTTTTTTTTTTGTCTTATGCAGTTTAGTATACTAGTAGATTGACAAGACTCAATAGCTAAAAGTTCCTGTATTGGTTCTCAATTGAATAAAATAAAATTTAAAAAAATCTCACTTTGGTTACTCAAATGGGAATTTTTACATTCAGCTTGTCATTTGGGTGCTCAGATGTCAACATAATCTAACAGATATCTAATCATATGATTTATTATTATTATTATTTGTGCATTGCTACATTCACTGTGTTCAGAGGAAAATTTTGGTTATCATGTAATTGCATTAGCAATTTCTTAATGGTAATAGCAATTCAAGATCTAGGGAATGTTGTGTTGTTCCTATTAAGTTGAAAAAATAAGTTTGGTCAAGTGAATAGAGCTGATATATTCAGCCATTCATTTTGAGACTTCACATCACATGATCTGAGCAACTAATTATACAATTTATTTTTAATATATTTATTTTACATTACTGTACTATTTATTGAATAAATAAAAATAATACTTTTTTTTTTTACTCTGAATCAAACGATAACATAAATATCTTTATTATTTTATCTCAATGTTTGACAATTTTTTAAGAATTTTCAAAATACAGTGGAGTTACAAACTATACTATTTTGTTCTAAGTTCCCCTCATGTACAAACATATATAGTAAGCATTAAAAGCGTAAAGCTAAATTAGTCAATGAATCATAATTCCTCCAAATTTACAACTCAACTAGACTAACCAAAAAAAAACTCTAAAACACAACCAATGGTTTTACTTTTATAAACAGATTTCTTAGGTGTAAAAAACTATAAAATAACAACATTGTTAAACTAAACATAAAAATAATTAAAGAAATCAAAAGAATTAAATAATCTTTATTATTAAAAATTTATGATTCTGAAGCAATTAACTTATTAAAAGTTCTTTTAATATTAAGGATATATGAGAAGTAAGTGGAATTGTGTGTAATTTTTATCATTAAATATATTATTTCGTAATTCTTTACAGTTAAAAAGTCTGCTTATAACAGTGAAACCATTGGTTGTGTTTTAGAGTTTATTTTTTTTTGGCTAGTCTGGTTAAGTTGTGAATTTGGGGCAATTTTAAACATATATAGTGTACTATAACTTAAATTTTTTTTATAAACATTGATTACAATAGAATACACATTATTTATTGAATTGAAAGTATACAATACTTTTCAACATGCACACATATATAACACAGATGTTTTTTATATGTATAGTATGCATATATAAATTAAAATTATAATTACCTACATTTTTAAATAATAATAATATAGTTATTAATAATATATTGAGGGGGCATATTTACATATATTTTTTTCCCCAAAAAATAAGAATAAGGGGGGGAAAACTTATGTTTTGCATTTTTATTTTTATGTTTCAATAATATACTTTATTGTACAAAAATAGATTACATTAATTTACAATGGTTTTGCCAGTGTTACAATGGCATGACTGGTCTAATAAATGTGTTATCAATTAGAAAAAACAGCATTGTTCAAATAGGTTTACAAATTATTAGTTACTGGGTACATTTTAACATAGATGATTACAGTACAATTAAAGGAGATAAGATTAAATAGAAAAATTTTACAATGTAGAAATATTTACATTAGCAGTTATACATTTATTATTACTTGTAATGATTTCTTTCTTTTTATTTATCCATGTGTTCCAAATCAAAACTTTATTGTTCATCAAAAATTACATTGTTGAAAATACATGGTTTAAAACTACATAGCTTTGGAACAAACAGATAGATATTATTTACAGTTCAAATAAATTGTTAGGCAGGTACTTGATAAATGTAAACTTGTAAACTATGTACTTGCCTATGTTATATTTTCATTGTCTGGGGGTTTAGTTCATCAGTTTAAATACTGTTTGATTGAATTAAAATATATTCTTTGGGCTATTCAATACACAGATGTGGTGTTTAAAAAATTGTTGAAAAAGGGATAACAAAAAAAATTAATAATTATTCTTATTACAGTAAAGGTCTTTTTTTTTTTTTTGAGGTTATGGTTTGTTTCAGGTTTTTAATAGTGACCATGTAGCAGCAAATATATCTGGGTGTGCAATTTTGCCATCTCTGGCCTTCAGTTGTTTGAGTTTATTAGAGAATGTGGCTGGGTGCCTTGTGGTATTGTTTCCAAGGCAGAAAGTACATCTGGTGCACCAGAAACTATATAAACAAAAAGTTGCTGCACGAACTGCAGGTATTGAGCCTTTACTAAGTGTCTCTATTAGGTTATCAAGTGTGATGTTATTTTGTCTATATGTGTTAATCATAATTTCTCTGGTATTTGTCAGAACTTTGCAGGTGTGAAATAGGTGCTGTTGTATTTTTTCTTCCCTGTGGCACAAGGAACAAAAAGCATCAATTTTGTTGTAAAACCTGCGGTATTTAAGGAAATAGGAGGTAGATAGAGCATGAAGATTTACCTTTAAAAGAAAGTCAAAAAATTTGGGTTCCAATGACCATTTTTTGAATCACTGCATCAAACGACTGTTGTTCATATTTAGCATAGGTGAGTGAGGATCAGTAGTTATGTCTGGGTACAGCATATTATAAATAGTCCAATAGGTGTATCTACCAACACCCAAAAAAGACACCTGATCATAAATGCTTTGAAGTTGGTTTACGAGCAAAGACAAATATCCATGTGAAGGTGGTGGTCGGTCTGTGGGTGTTATTTGAAGGATGCATTCGAGAGCTGGAAAACTTCTTATCAGTGCAGCCAGGAGATTAATACTTTTTTGTTTGTGAAAAATTTGAATGGAGTGAAGACCTAATCCATTTCTGGTTGGTAGAAGACTAAGTCATTTTACAGAGATGGAGACTACTTTTCTGCACCATAATAGCTTGCTACAGAGTGAGTAAATGGATGAAGTGAAAGATTTAGTGAAATTTATGATTAGTGAATAATAGGTTATTCTTGTAGTTACAAGATGATTGAAAAGGCATACTTTTGCATATAGTGAGAGGTAGGTTTTGGGGAGAGAGAAGTGGTTGGGTATTCAGCATCATCTTTCAGTTTTTTCTAGATCTTTTGTCTCATCGCAGAGGGCCCTAGGTAAAAAGGAAACCCAATGAAATTAGTTGGTTTCACATGATAAACTTGTGTATTTATCTTGCCATTGTAAAGAAACTAAGCTGATGTTTTGTTAATGTTGATCTTGAGTTTATATTTGAGGGTTTATTCATTAAGTATTTTTTCCAGAGTAGGTAGTTGTTTTTTGGACATAAGAAAAACAGTAAGATCATCTATGTATGCAATACACAGTATATATAGTCCAGTGTGTGGAATTTGGATTCCTTATAAATTTTTGTTGTATTTTGTTTATGAGAGGGTTAATGTAGAACATAAATAATAAAGAACTGAGTGGAAATCCTTGAGGTATGGATTGGTGAGGAAAGAAGGAAGGTGATGTTCTACCATTAATTGTAATATGGATTTCATGACTAAGGAATAGATTGGTTAGTAGGTATATTCTTGAGAGCGAGGTATTTTGGTGTCTGCAAGTGCCTGAATTAAAATTTCAATAGGGACTGAGTCAAAAGCAGCCTCAATGTCAATTTGAACAGCCATTGGAGCATATTTTTATTTGCTCTCTAATTGACTTTACAACGGTTTTGAAAATGAGGGCAGCTTGGCCTGTTGAGGAGCCTTTTTTGCATGTTGCATTGGTGATAATAGAGGGAGAAGAGATATGGTTCAATTTTATCTTTTAGAACCTTTTCCAGGATTTTAATACCAAGGAGGTTCATGGAAATTGGTCGCAGATTAGATAGATTGGATATTGAAGCTTGCTTTTTGTTGAATGGGACTAAGGAGATTGGATATAGATCTTTTATGTTAAACAACCTTTGTGATGGATAATTTGCTAAATCACATATATATGTGGTGGTAAACTGACTGAGATGTGAAAATTCAAATTTAGGGATTCCATGTGGCCCTGGATGACAAGAGTTTGGAATTGTGGTTAGCTTCAACAAGAAATCAGTAGCATGGAAAGGTTTATCTAACTCTGGTTGGCCAAATAGATCTTCAGGTGTTGTGAAGGCACAATGTGACTGCAGCTTTTATTTGAAATATTTGTATATTGGCTCTATCATATTATGTCTGGCTTTGGTAACACCATTGGTTTCAAGTGCTTGTGGAACTCTGATAATGGTGTCCAGGTGTGTTGTTTTGTTAGAGAGATTTTTATTTTTTGTGTGTCAATGAACTCTTTTAGAATGTTGCAGGTGTCATTATATATTTGTGCAAGTCTTTTTATATGTGCGGAGGAATCTGGAGCAGATTTACACATGGCGATTCTTTTATGTAGTTCATCGGCCAAAGTTAAAAATCTTGAGGGTGGTAGTGTGAGTTGGGTAATATGATTTATATTAAATGACAGAATGTTGATAAAAGAAATGTATCGTTGAACAGGATCAAGTTGCATAGTGCTGAGTTTAAATAACATAATATATGTTTCAGAGTACAAAAATTCAGAAGTGTGTGCAGGAAGAATTATTCTTATTGTTTTATGAAGTTGAATTGTTGATGTTTGCATTGTACTTAGAGTGAGTTCAAGCACTTGATGAAAGTGATCAGAGAAGGGTGAGGGATTAAGTGTTAACTTAATTAAATGATGAAGCATGGGTGAATAAAAGCACAGGTCAATAAGTGAAGTGTAACGACTGTTGTAGAAAGAGATTGAGTTGGCTGGTAAGAAACCTTCAGCACTCATTAGTGGTATTGCAAGTTGATGTAGCCACTTTGAAACAAAAGTGTGATAACTCCTGTTAAAATCACCCATTAAAACAACTGGGTAAGAGGTTGATGATAGTAGTGAGTTGATAGTAAGCAGTAATCTTGAGATGACATGGTCCAGGAGGTATGTAAACAAAAATTATGTTGAGTGCAACAGTATTGTGGTGAAAAGTGACTATAAGTAGGTTTAAGTCAATATATATTATTTTAAAGGATGAGAATTGGCAGCTTCTTGTGATGACAGGCCAGTGCCACGTGAAGTTGATGATGAATCTCATGAGCAGGTGGAAAAGCCTTGGGTCCTTAAAAAAGTTGTTGGGTGAATCTGAGAACCACTATATTTTTTTGTTTCCAGCAGACCCAGGATGTGTGGCTGTGTAAATTGAATCCATTTACTTAGCTGGAAGTTTTTTTGAATTGAGTTTAGACCTCGAAAATTGAAAGCTCCTATCTTTATTTTCATGTTGAAAGTAAATGAGTAGAAAAAAAAGTTAAAGTATATGTTTACATTGACTGGATTAAGATTTCATTTGTTGCCTTGTTTATAAGATTTAGAAAAATGATTGTATAATAGCCAGCTACAACTCAAAATTAAATTTTACGGGCTGGCATCTAGGGCATGGTTTGTTTGCATTTCTTTTTTTTTTTAGCAGAGAATGTTTGATATCTGTTGGTATACTAGTGTATATATGAATATTTTCAGGATTTGTTTTTGATTCGTTGCTTGAGTTTGAGACTTTGGTAAGTGAAAGATGAAGATTTTTGGGCTCAGTTAGAGCTTCCTGTGTTTGTTGATGTCTGTTAAGTGGTAGTTACAGGATTCTGGGTTATGAACACGGTTATTAGTGGAGCATGTTAGATAAATTTCGGTCTTAAGTGTTTTTATTTTTTTGTTACCTTGATCTTTTCATGGTCACCCAGGTTTTCTTTTGGAAGTGTAGTCTGTGTCACAGCTTTCAACTATTGGTAATGGTGGTGTCAGTGTATCCATAACATCTATGCTGGTCTTGTTTATTATAGGTGGATATTGATTAATATTGTTATTGTGAATCATTGAGTGTGGTACCTTAGCTATACAAGTTGGATCTAACTGTTTACATAGTTTGGCTGATGAGGTGAGAGTTTCATTATTATCAGCCTGAGAAGTTTTGCTGCTGATGTTAATGGGTGTGCTGAAGGTTTGATTTATCTGCTCGATGGAGAGTTCAATTGGTGAAGCATCTTCATTTGTGGGAGAGATTATGTGTAGATTAGATGTTTTGTCACTATTGTCTGGGCTTTTATTATGAATGCATTTAGGTGTATGGTTACCCACCTGATTACATTGTAAGCATCGAGTGGTTGTGCAATTTATTGCTAGATCACCACACTGGTGACAAGAGAAACATTGTGGTTTTAACCCTCTTATGTATAGGCAAAGTGTTGCCTCTTGGTCTGTAATCTGAATAGGTATTGTGGCTGGATCAATGTTTTTGTTTAGCTTGACTTTGAACTCATAGCTATTGCTGTATATTGGAATTGGGGTGTCTTTTAGATAAACTGGTTGCAAAGAGACAACCTTCACCCCTTTCTTTTTTTTAATTTTTCCTGGTTGTTTTTTTATCCAGTTTGTTCTCTGTTTGTTTTCATCTACAACAATTAGAGCAAATTGACCCAGTGTTTTGATCTTCATTTTAAATCTATTTTTTTGGTTTGGATCATGGAATTCTATCATGAGGTATCTTTGATTGGGATGATCAGCTAAGCGTATAACACTGTCCCGTAGATTGTGCAGAGTGATTATTCGTATAGTAATGCTCTTGGGAATTTATACAAAGATCAATTAATATCTGTGTCTGATAAAACTATTAAACAATCTGTGAAAAAATGACGGAAAGTGTTAAAAAGACCATTAGGAATGGTGTTGTGAAATTTCTCAGAAATGCTACCTAGCATGTCAGCATTCCATATTACATAAGGGGATAATTGTGTTTCTTCACCATTTTGATTTTGTAAATCTAAATTTTTAATATCGCTAGTGGTAGGTTTTCTGAATCTTTGGGAAGAGGAATTAAAATTCATGCTTGTAATTACTGTTAAGTTTTTTTTTTGCAATATCAGCTAATGTTTTTTTACTTATTAAAGTAACATTATTTTTTAGGTTTGTTTTTTCACTCACGTTAGTTAATACTAAAGGCGTGGCAGCCATTTACATTATCTTTAACTGATGCTGTGACCTAGGTGGTTTTTTTTTCACAGACACACAAACGAATATTTGCAAACGTTTATAATATATATAAATGTTGTACTTTTTTTTTAAGAAAAAATAATTTAAAATTACCTTTTCTGATGGAGTTGCAAGTAAAAATATTAAAAATAGCAGCTTCCATAATCTTTTTTCTTATAGAAACATAATAGACTAGTCTCTTTATCAAGAAATTATGATCTTTTTAATTGTTGATTAAGTCAGTATTAATTTTTAAGTATGTTCTAAAATTTTGTAAAACTTTTAGCATTATGCTTAGATAATATTTTATTACACAAAATATGCACATCAAATTCAGAAAGGATAATAAAAAAAGAATAAAATTTATATGTTTCAACATAAACTAAAATTTTTTATTAATGAATATGATTGTTTATAGTAATCCAAGATGGAAAAACAACTGCTCACATAATTTAAAAATTTATTTATTTATTTATTTTTAAACATAATCATGTATGGTACTCAGCAAAAGAAAATGTCTGCTTGAGATTGTAAAATATATTAAATTTGTAATGTTTTTTGTTTGTTTATAATTTTTTATTTTTTTGTATAGTGTAAAGTTGAAGTCTTGTATTTTGGTACAGCATAGTTGGCAGCATTGTTGTATTTCAAATTATAGTACTAATCTACTTAAATATGTATCTGAAATTTAAAAAAAAAAAAGAATTATATACAACCTATTATATATTCATGAAAAGAAATAAATAGTATACATCTTTACAAAATGTTATAAAATTTTATATTTTAGTATTAATTTATATTAATAATATAAATTATATTTAACATCACATTTTTATTTTATTTATTTTTTATTATTTTCTGCTTACATCTATACTACATGGCCTACTGTATTGATTGGAAATGAATATTCATAAAATGCTCTATTAATGTTACAATGTTCCTGGAATTTGTCCTTGATCAGAATTACATATTTATTTTTGGCCCATCTTGTATATAAGATAAAATGTTATATTTTTTTTATTAAACAATTTATATCAGATATTATTTGTATATAAATAGGTAGTTAAGTATAAAACACTCAAATTTATATATAGAATGTGAACAAGAATAGTAAAGGATAAATAAAATAAAAAAAATTAACAGATATAATTTATATTATACCAGCAAACACCATAAGATCCTGCTTAGATAATACTTTTAAATAGCAAACTATTTCTCTACTCCATTTGTATGGCAGAATTTTAATACAATTTATTAATATAAACTATTATTGAAGTATAAAATTTTGTAGAGTTTTTCATAAAGATATACATTGTTTATAAATTTTTTCATGAATGTATAATGTTGGTTATATATAATATTTTTTTCAGTTTTCAAGCATTTATATTTAAGTGCATTAGTACTAGAAATATATAAATAAGATAATATTCCCTTGAAATGTCTTTTAAAAAATGTTTCAAACATTTGGTATTAAATAATAAATAAATATATTTATATTGTAACGAGCACAGATGACGTAACATTGTTTTTTTATTATTAAACATGAAGTTAAAATAAGAAGTTCGCATTTAAAAATTTTCTTTAAGAATTAAAAATTGAAATTAAATATCATCTTAAACTCGTATATATAAATCGCACAGATAAAAAAAAATTATTAAAATAAAACTTTATTAAAAATAGAAAGGTATTTTAAAAACAAAAACTTAAAAAAATTTAGAGATAAAAATATATCTTTAATCTTGGAAAACACATTAATTAATCAGAAATGGAAATGATTGTTTTAATTAGTTAAATGTAAACTAGCCTTGGGCATTTAAATGTAAAAGCATCGGTCAGATAGGAAAACAATAGAAACTAATAGCCAATGAAGAGAAAAGCAATGGAATCGGATCTCAGCGAAAAGACCATCTCATCGATGACGCAATGTAAATTCAATCCTTCAAGTTAATATAAAAAAACAAGTTTGGAAATTATTAATTATGATGGATTATTATTTACGATGTGACAGATATGTGTTAGTGCGGAAGTGAAGGAGAAGGGATTGAAAAGACACACTCTTCAATCCCTTCAGTTTTGCCAAAGAAAGAAAGAGAAATGAACTATCGTTTTCTACATTGAGGACCTCCGAATGAATAAATAAAACAACGGCTAAATGGATACCAATCTTTTTAGGACGGCGTGGGAATTCACGTTCAAATGGCAAGGAACATATAAAGATGAACTGTTTAAAAAATCGTAAGAACTTTATAATTTATGAACATTAAATTAAAAACTTTCCACATAAAAAAAACGTAAATTAATATTAATAATGTTATTTGATTTTTTTTTTTTATTTAAAATCATTTCCATTTATTTATTTTTTGTTCTTTAAGTTTTATTATGATTTCTGTTTTCCGATAAATTAAAATATTAAGTCGGGCGTGAATGGCTATATAGATTTGTAAAGTTATATTAGGGGAGGGTAATCTTAGGTTATTTGTGTCGTTGTTAAATTGGGTCATTGGATTGGATATATTGATGTAGTTAGTAGATGTAGTCGAAGATTCGCTACTGGCAGAATCGTTTATATATACGCCGCACTCACCCGTTTGCCTATGGAAGGAATTATAAGACGGAGAACGCAGTTCTTTTCTATGGAGTTTTTTTTTATTGTTCTTCTCGTTAGATAGATGTAATATTCCTATCTGATGAGAGTCAATGTCTTCTCTTAATCTTTTTGGTGCTGCCGTATTCCGTATTACATTGAATACATCGATGTATCAGATGAATTGATGCCAGTTTGACTGCGAATTTTAGCCTAAGGTTAAATAGGGATATAATATTTTATTTACAAATGCAAATCTATATAGTCTATTCATACTCGACACTAAATAAAAATGCATTAAATTTAAGTTGTTTATAGACGCTTGCATGGATTGGTTATCGGTTAAGTATGTTTTGGGTTTTCATATTTGATCAAAATATATAGACATTCGATAAATAATGATACCTTATGGTGAATATCTAAAATGTATTTATTCGGATGTCTTTTAAGTTATTGGTGACAATGCAAGTATCTTATGGTGAATACTATTGGGTTACTTATAGATTTCCCTCTGCAATTGTCAGTATCAATGATTTTATATTTTGATCGTTTATATTTATTTTGAAATGTTTTTAACTGTTGTAATCTATGTAACCGATCTATACTGAACATTATTAAAACAAATTTTTATAATTCCATCTGTGCGAACTTAATTAAGTAATACTTCCATTCAGAAAAACAAGTTAAAATTTATGTCTTGCATCTGATTAGATAACCAGAATAATGAAAAACTCTTAATATGATTAATAAATAGAAGTAAAAATGAAAATAAAAATAAAATGTTATTACTATTTTTGCTTTTATGGGGTTATTAGGAAAGGAAAGCATATGAAATACCACTAAATGGAGCCCCCTCCCTCCCAGAACTTCAAAAATATATTAAGACATAATAAAAATTAGAAAAAAATATGTGAACATAGTCAGAAAAGCTTGAAAAATTAAATCTAGAAATGCAGAGAAAATCATTATATATCTTGCATTGTTTGAAGTAAGAAAAAATAATTGAAAGGATTTTAGAAGTGCAGATTCCAAAAAAAGTTTTATTTTGAAGAATGAAGTGTCCAAATAATGGGATAACTATAATCTATGGGGGAAATGTCCTGAATAGAATAATTGATAATTTATAAGAAGGGAAATAAGAATGTAAAATTTTGAAATCATTGATTAATTATGGAGAGCAACAGATTATTATGAAATGTGATTGGAGCCCAGCATTCATCTGTAAAATAAAATAATAATAAGGTTAATTAAGGGCAAATTATATGGCATTAATAAACACATTAGTCAAAAATCATAGAAGGTGGAATTTGCATATGGAAAGCTATATATGACAAAGATAAATATCATACTAGAATAAACATGAAGAAAAAAATCAAATGTAAAATAAAAAGTACAAACTTGTATGCTTATACATGTAGATGATCTGATTACATTCTTGTGTTCAAATGAAATGATAAATGAAATAAATCCAAAGAATTGATATGAGAAAGAAATTAAATATAAAATATTGAAGAAAGTTGAAAATGTTTCACATTGGAGATTCAATTCTATTAACACAGAATTTTGCCACAAATTATTTCTAATGACAAGTTTTTTAGAAAAAAGGGTAAAATTGTATAAAATTGCTTATAGAAGTAAAGAAATAGATCTCAGTTATAAAAACAGTATTTTTGTAAGAAAGCTATTGATGAAATGATTGGAAAGTACTTTAGATACTAAAAAGAGATCTCAGACTAATAAGAGTAGGAACACTATAGTAATAAAAAGATGGATGAAAAAAGATTACTGAAGAAATTTTAAAAGTGGAAAAGTAATAGATATTTTGAAAGTTACTAGAAAGGACCGTAATAGAAATAAAGAGGGTAAGCTGAGGTAAATGTGGTAAATGATCTTGAAAAATGAAACTATTATGATATTTTAAGGCAGAGAGCTAGAAATAGAGAAATATAATGAATATTGTCCAAATTATTGTAAAATATTTTTTAATATATAAAAGTATGCAACATTTTTTTAAAAAAAACACACACACAAAAAAACAACAACTTAGAAATACTGATTGTAACTGAAAAGTTACCCTTTGATTCTCCATTGAGATCTTAAAGAAACTAAATAGAGCAAATTATTAATGTCCATTCCATATGTTCTTGCTATTGTAATTATTATTACTATGTGATTATTCATATAATAAACAAACATGGATGAGCTACTCACTGACACACATCTGCTAATTTGATGAGTATTCTGAATTTTTACCTCCAAGTTTAAGATTAAGAAATACTATGGTATTTCTTTTCAATTGTCATATTGTCTTAACTGAAATATCAGTTGAGTTTTCTTGAAAGCAAGATGAATGTATGTGTGAATGATCTTTTATTTTTAAAATGGGTATTCACAATCATGTCAGTCAACATTAAACATTGCCCATTACTCCCAGGAGAACTGTAAAGTCACCAGCCAAAGTAGTAGTTGGCTACCAAATAAGAACACAATAAGACTTCTCTGATTGTGAATTCAAACTGGTATTGGATGATGACTTTATATTTAGGTATCTAAAATTGCAGATCACTTTCAAATGAAGGAAAATTGCAAGAATTGTAAGAACTGTTTTATATTAAATAGAACATTAGAAAAAAGGTGAGACATTTGATTTAAAAAGTAGACACAGATATTGGAAGCACAAGTGGAATAGAAATTATTATAAATAAAAAGTAGAACAACAACATTGTGGAGACTGATGGTATATTAAACAGAGTGATAAAATTAGTTATTCATCTTAATGGAAGATACCACATGCAGATAATTCAGATTTGTGTATCAACAAGTTCTCATTGAGATGAAGAAGTAGAGAATTTTTATTTGAATGTACAAATGGTTTTTGATCAGACCAAACAATATTTTAATGTTAAAATTGTTAAACGATTAAAAAATAAGAATGCTGTGAATGAATTTGGTTATGATAATAGAAATAAAAGAGATGGATATAGACTTGTAAATTCATAGAAAAAGAAAAACTGTATATTATCAATTCTTTCTTTATAAAAATGTTAAATGGGTATGGAAGTATTCAAATGAAAGTACATCGGAATTGGATTATATTTTGATTAATAGAAAATATGTATTTCAAGATTGAAATGGTTTTGGAGATTCAACACAAGAAGTGCCATTGATTAATGAAGTGCCTAATGCAAAACTAGAGAGATGAAAATTATTAAGAAAGTCAGTGTTAACAGATTACATTGCTAATCTTCAAAAATACTCCAGTGAATCTAAATTGAAAAATGTTTAAAATATTAACAGATTTTAAAGAAGATTCAGATTTGACTGAAATCAGTAAGAAAATAACTAATACTTTAATAAATATTGTAAAAAATAAAATAACTGGCATAAAAAAGTGGCAACATACTAGTAAAATTTCTAATAAGACCATGTATAAACAAAAGAAGAAATATGAACATTTTTTAAAATGATACATTAAGAAGAATTGAATATCTAGCATTTTTTAAACTGCCGTAAAAAAGAGTTAATAATGTTATGAAAAAATATTGTGAATTGGCAAGGAAAGATATACAAGAAAATAAAATATCTCAAATGTAAAATAACTTAATTGGTTTTGGAAGAAAAGTTGTTTCAGCAATAAGAAGAAAAGATGGAACTATTATTAAAAAAAGAGGCAACATATAAAGAATTGTATATTAATAAAAAAACAAACAAAAAAATAATCCCTATATTTAGTACATTTTCTAAATTGCCAAGTATTTTAAATGAAGTAAGACATGCAATTATATCTATGAAGAAATAAAAGTTACAGAAAATGATGGACTTATTGTTGAAAGTTTAAAAGAAACAAATAAAAAAATAGAAAAAATTGTTGGCAAAGTTATTTATCAAATATGTAAATGATAAAATGCATCAAATGATTGGAAGAATGCAACGGTAATATTGGTATTTCAAGAAAATGATAAAGAAGATATTAAAAACTACAGATCTATCAATTTTTGGTTTTTCAAGAAAATGATAAAGAAGATATTATATCAGTCTTTTGTCAGTTTTATAAAAAATCTTTACTTACATAATTACATCTTGTTTAGCGCAAACTTTGGGTTCTAATCAACTTAAAGAACAAGTTGGATTTAAAATTGTTTTTAGCACTGCAGATTACATCCAAGTTTTGAAAGAAGTTATAGAAAGGACCAATGAATATGAATGGCCATTATGCTTTAGATTTGTTGATTATGAAAAGGCCCATGATTCTATATGCATTTCTACAATGATTAATGTTTTGAATCAACAAGATATGGAATCAGAATATAATAAAATTCTGAAAAATATTTATCAAAATGCAACAGTAGTGATTAGATTACATAGTGATACTAAGAAAATTAAAATTGAGAAGTATATATAATGAGGTGATTTCATGTCTCCAAAATATTTTACAGCAGTTTTACAAGAAATATTTTATGGATTAAAATGAGAAGCAAAAGAGATAAAAATAAAGATTTTTGTAAAAGTTATCCAGATTTTGCAGATGTGATTGTTTTTGCAGAAATGTTGCAAGAGTTATCAAATAAAAGTAAGAAAGTAGGACTAAAGATAAATAAATGCTAAAAAGATTAAAGTAATTCAAATGATTTTCTCAAAAAATGTTGCAATAGTTATCAGATAAATAGAATAAAGTAGGACTAAAGATTAAAGTAATGTTCAATGGAGTTTTTCAGAAGATGAAAATAATGATTGATAATCTTGATTTAGAAGTTAATAACTACAATTACTTTGGTCAAATTACTAATATAAATGGAAACATAATAGAGGAAATTAACAATAAAATTAAACTTAGATGGAATTTTTTTGAATAGAAGCAACTTAATATTAAAAAGAAATAGCCTAATGTTTAAAAAGGAAAGTTTTTAATAGATGTGTATTACCAATTTTTACTTAAAATGTAAGACTTGAACTCAACAGCAGAGCAAAATAGAAATTTCAGACCACTGTATGGAAAGATATATGTTAGAAGTAATAAGAAGATATTGAAAAGTAAAAATATGTTCAAGAGATCAAAGAGTTACCACTGAAATGATTGAAATAATTAAGAGACTGAAATGGAGCTGGTTTGGCATATTACTAGAAGAGATAATAATAGATGGACAGTTAGAATTTTAGTTGAAATTTTATATTGGATCTCAAGAGATTATCAAATATCTAAAAAGCGACCACATGTGAGATGGTTAGATAAAATTAGAAAGTTTGCTGATGATATGGAGAAGAGAAATTGTGAATCAGAGAAATTGGATTAAACATGGAGAGACTTTATTTTGCAGTAAATTTATGGTGGTTGAAAACGATGATGATTTATGTGTTTATAAAACTTTGCTATATTTATATGTGACTTATAGGCATTTAGTGTCAGTGTGTTATCATATTATTTATTTATTTTATATCTAGAGCTTCAATAACATATTCTGACATTTAGAACTACATCATTAAATAATAAAGCCAGTTATTGTATATTGTTAAATCATTACTTTAACGTATGATAGGAAAGTAATTATTCAGACACATTTTAATTTATATATTTTAAATAAAATTAATGATAGATTGATTAATATGCAAATATATATATTTCAGTTAAGAAATACATGCAATGATTGAAAAAAAAAAGTTAAAAAAAATTGTCTTTTGAAATATGGATTTAGAGGAAAAACTTCTGCATTCCAGATTTTATCCATCCAATTTATGCTTTGGATAAAATGAATAATGAGAATTAAGGAAATTAAGAATAAGAAGATTTAGATTAGTTATCATTTAAGGTCTAGAACCATGATGGCGAACCTATGGTACACATACCAGAGATGGCACGTTCAAATTTTT